>CAJHUC010000294.1:0-245180 GCA_905146915.1 Ostreobium quekettii
GAAGATAGCACCGGATGAATGAAAGAAGAAAAACAAGGAATGGTGATACTGCCACAGCACAGCTGGTCCACCTTCGCATCGCAGTCGCGTGTGTTGCATTCGCGTGACTCATGGGTCCAGTAGCGCGACATACATTGTGCGCTCCTTGTGCGCAACATCGCACAGCTGAGAGCATGCTCACCTTCGGGTGTATACTCCTTGTGCACCAGCGGACGACTGCAAGCACTCTCACCATGGGGTGGACGAAATCCTTCGCCTCTCTCCATTCCCATACAATCCACCAGGTCAGCAGGCGTTTTCCTGGTCGCGACATTTCCCTTCAGAGAATTTCGGGGTCCCAAATCCTCAGCCTCCCACAAGCGTTTTCACACAACCGAAACAATCTAGTTGCAACCCCTCCTTCCATCCGCCAAAGCCGTCGGCGACTTTCTCTCTGCTTTCAGCGGGGTGCTGTTTTGCAAGGCTCGGCATGTGGTGATCTCCAATGGGGCTCGCCTCAACGAGGGCTGCTTCGGGAAGATTCTTGGCCTCTGGGAGGGCGTCGTGGATTACGCAAATAGGGGGCTTTGCCCCACCTTGCTCGACCTGAAAATCAGGGACACGATCAAAACACACTTCGGCGCCCTTGGGACAAAGTGGCATTACTAAGCACTGATAAATACTAAGCCTGGTGTCCATGCTGCTTGTAAGGTTGTTCTTGGCAGTTACGTTATAAATTCACATTCATACGTAGTCAATGTTGAGAGATGTTATTTTTTGCAAAAGGTGAGGACATGGTCGAAGGGGCGGCGCCTAGAGAATGCTTCCTTCTGAAGGTTGTAAGGGCATCTACACTAGTTGGTGTTTGGTGTGCAGTTCTAAAAGCACCACAACAAATGCTTCTCAACTATTTGACACATGAAGGAGAACATTACTGTGACGCAGTAACAGAGGAAAGTACAACGATATCGTTGAAACAAATTCATTATGAGCAGAGAGGCACACGATCAGGGGAACCACCTGCGGGCCAGCAGGTACTTTACACAACACTACGGTCCCGAGTTAAGGGCCGTGCAATGTCCGATTCATAAAGGAATGCGCCAAACTGGTCCATAACTTTGGAACATGCTTATTGCCAACAGCAGTTCAAATACTAATAATTAAGCTCTGCTCAAGCTTGTTAATAAACTTGCAAACTGAAGAGCTGTGATCAGATGCCGCGTATAGTTAGAATTCAACAAATCATTAGTGTTGTACCTATCATCAATTCCTTTACCAGTGGATGCCGTTTTTGCAACGAACAATGCAGTTGCATCAGAAATACCCATGCACATGCCATTCGCTCTTGAACTGCTCGTATCCTGCATTGAATAGCATTCAATAGACACCTCCCTCCGCTACTGACATAGTCTTGAATGATGATGCTCACTTACCCAGGAATAGAGATGAGGCAAATAAGTGATCATCACCTGAGAAGACATGACACAACACAGGACATTCTCAGGCCCTCTCAGAAAACCCACTCGGCCCATTCCAAAATCTGAACGTTCAAACAATTAGAACTTGGACAAGCTTTTTTCACATATAAGTATCAACATCGCAAAAGTTGCACAACTTTCGGAAAAGCTGTGCATCGCCGGCCGATTTCGCCACTATCATTGAGTGCTGGAAAGGGAAAACGGCGCATGTGCATCGAAAGGCAAATGCTGTTCTCAACTTGTACTCCGAATATGAACACAACAATACCAACATATACGACATGCGCCTGCATATAAATGAAACAAGTAACTTAACGCCGTGCCACCGTTCTTACTCTGATCAACACTGCTGCCAGTGCGAGGGCGATGGCAATGACGTCCTCTAGCGGCAGAGATGCCTGCTCCAGTACATCAAGCAACAAAGCATTGAATGCCAATCAGATTTTTTGGGGGGCAACCAAATATGATACAGATGAGGAATAACAAACGATGAATATTAAGATGGCTGCTAACCTAGTAGGACACTAGTAGTACATAATAAACCTCATGAAATTGCGAATAAAAGTGGATAACAAGACGCAATGAACAAGCCACGGCGCCCACAATGCCTGGTCATGCTAATTGTGGTGCCGCTGATGCCGGCGCAGGCAAATGAGTTCCACGTTACTACAATCGCTAAGAGCCTATTTCAAAAAATTGTCTAACCTAAGCTTCCTGCAGTACCATCAGCACTGCGATGTTGACAGAAACGGTCCCAATATTTTGGGCAGAATTGGGGTGGCGCTTACATAGTACTGGAATGCGTCATCCAGGTATTCGTGCGTCCACGCGATCAGTCCAATCACGAACGACACCGCAAATCCCTGCGCGCATGAGCACCATGTCAGCAACGCCCCCGCAACAGTGCTTTTGGATAATGCAATTGCAAATTCAATTAGATGGGCCAAAATTTTTGTCCAGCGCTTCAGTGGACTCGCCTTTTCGTTACGGGGACTCAGGTGGCGTGAAGCGTTACACGATTCCGGCCTTCATTGTTCTGGCAGACTTGTGCCTTGTGTCGATGCTGTTACTCGCAAAGTGGCATCTATAGCTGTTGAGAAGTAGCCACAATGTTGCCATCCCATTCCTGTTGATGCTGTGCCATGTAGTGCTGGATCAAATCTCATTTACCAAGTAGGTATTCGATTTTCAATACGCATAACAGCAGCCTAGCATTCTAGACATGGTATTTGGCAAGAGTTGGTGCGAGTGTGAACGGTGCATTATTGCTGATGCATGGACTCTGGACCACCCCTGTTCTGCTTTATGCCAATGGCATTGCACCGCCCATTGGCATTGCACCGCCCATTGGCAACACGGCTTCCGGCCAGGTTCCAGACGGTATCCTGCACAAACTTGATTGAACTTTCCGTGGCACCCAAAAGTGCTGGATGTGCATGAAGCTTGTGAGGGAAGAGTTCATAGTGCATCGTTGAGCGTCCAACTCCAGGAACGGGGGGTGAAACTGAAGCGCTTTTGTTCATCTTCTTGGCCTTCGCGACTTTGGGGCAGTTGGGTAGTAAGAAATCAAGTTGTAGCCATCAGTTTAATTTAATTGGCATTTCGTTGACACAGTGTGTCTGGAGACGCCTGTCCCATTGGGGCCAGCTTAGGGTACAAAATATGTAAACTGAGTTATTGCTCAAGTTGAAATTTAGCATCGACAACATTGCCATGTCGCCTCCCACTCCGCGCCACAGATCACATGTCAGCCTACTGGGAGTTCGAGAAGAAAGCAAGAGGCGTTGCGTGGTCACCCTTACCCTCTGGTACAGCACCGAAATGTGATCGCACGCCACCTGAGAAAAAGAGAGCCAGGGCAGGGCAGAGGTCAATTCCAGGAAAATGCTTTGTAAACATGTCGACAATTGCTATTGTTAATTTGCCATTGGAACCATCGGCCAACGGATGGTTTGTCGTAGGCATACTGGCCTAACGAAGGAAGGGGGCGAACACGCCGGATGCAAAATGCCCTAAAAGTATTCATTCTAGGATGCGGCGCAGGTTGAACAGAAGTAAAGTGTAGATAAGAGCGGGAAAGAAACAATGAAAGCGTGACTAAATTCATTGAAAACAGTAAGTAGAGCGCGGCCAGTTGCTGTGGAATCTAGAAAGAATGGACAAGACTGAGAAAAATGAATCAAGAATGCGGAACAATGGAACGGAACGGAACGCTTGCTTAGAAGAATGTCTAGGATTGTCACACACCTGCCTGTTCAAATGCGCAGACAGCTGGAAACATATTCACGTACTCATTTTCACGCATGAATGTACAGATCGGGTCTCAATTTGCTGCAAAACGCTGCTCTAGCAGCGGTGCCCTTCGTCCCCTTGATGCTTGTAAAGTACTCGGCGCCCAGCCCGCCGTAACCCCTGGGCGGCATTGAATGAGCGAACGCGGCCGGCTGACAACTTGACTACACCAAATTGGCCTGCGCACCCCAGTGCTGTGCACGGCAAAATGCGCGCACGGCGCATTCACAAGCACAAAATCGGGAATGCCAGGGTACGCGGTTTGGGGCGAATGCCAAATATATAGGCGTCGTTTACACCAAACCTGGGAATATCGAATGCGGCCGATGTGAGACTCTTAACATACCGAGTAGGCCAGAGAGACGGAAGAAATCACCAGGGCCGACATATGATCACGTCTCTTTGTTTGTACGGGCTCCTGCAAGCAGAAATGAAACGGTCAAAGGAGGGTTAGCATGCTTGTATCGAACAACGCTCTTATAAAATGGATTGCGCTTTCTCGCAGGTTCGATGTAGATACCTTGAAACCATTTTGCGCATTTTCGATGCATGACCTCAAGATTCTCAATATTGGAAGCTTCTGGCTCAACGCCGTTGACAACATTTTGCCCACCAAGCACCGATTTCGATTCCGCGGTCTAACGCAATTCCTGCTTTGTATGAATGATCGATTTTTCGAACAGTGGCTGTTAGAACACTCATTATTCTTCGGATGCACATTTCCACCACGACAAGCTATCTCTGGCAGATGCTTCAACAGCATTACACTTGAACGGCGATATCGACAGCAGCAATTGCGCCTGGTACACTTCGCATCAAAATTTAAGGCAGGAACTGGAGCATATGCCATGTCTGGAAGGGAAGCGGGGCCCGGGGAGGCGACGCCATCATGATTCTTGACAAGCTTCTCTGTTTAGAAACAGTTGAATAATTTTATCAAAATGTATGCACATGAGCAAACTATATTCGCGTGTCGCATCTGGGGAACTGTTTAACAACCGGTCATCTTTCTTTATCCCCCATCGCCATGCATTGCGAAATCGCCATGAATGGCGCTCTAGACACTTAAAAACGCCATTTCGAGCAAAGGAACCTGCATTTTTGCTGCTCGCCATTGCCTAACATTGTACCTTTCATGCGCTGCCGAACACAACAGCACCCCTTCTGGAGACGAGCGTCAGGACCCTCTAGTGGTAAAAGGTGATATCAGCCTCAACGCTTTGCAGCAATTACTTGCGACGATCTTTGTGAAGAGGTGCTATCGTACCGTTTGGGCTTTGACATCCGCCAGCCATCTCCGGACGTCGCTTCTATTTAAATCCAGGAATGCCACGTCACCATCCCAGGATGACACCACGCCGACAATGAGATCGAAATTGCTATCTCGGTTCTCAAAACCAGCTGCAGAGGGAGGCGGGTCCAGCGCCAGCAAACTGTACTGCCTGAACTTGAGGCCTGAACCGCCGACCATGAAAATCAGCGTCACTTCAAAACACGGCTCTTGCAACTTTGTTCAAACTGGATCAAAGTGCAAAGTGCTCAAATGTTCAAACTGAATAAGGTGCTCGCGATGCCAACATTCACCAGTGCCTGCCAAAATATGCAGCATGCCTCAACCAACTGCTCGCTGCCGACAATCAACAGTCGTTGCTCACCGTCATTGTAGTTTGGTGCTTTCGCCAAGGCTCGCTCGCACTCGGCCCCCATGGCGTCCTTCCCGCAGTCCCAGGGAGCGACGAGAACGTCGCTTCCATCAGCGACAGTCGTCAGAACGGCGTTTGGGATTGGCTGCGCCGCTTGAGGCACTGCCACGTTGCCGCTGACGGGCTCCAAGAGTAGAAACAAAGCCACTTCCGTTATGTTCGGATGAAAAAGGACCCCTTCCGCCCTGACCTCCTGCGCAATTTAAACTTGGCTTTGCGTTTTCTTCACTTTAAACTTGCAGCCATTTGCAGTAGGTCGATTCCTAATTCATTGAACCTCCTTGGTAGAACTGGCGTGAGGCTCAATACTTTGCGGTTCATGCTTGTGCCACTTTTTCCTCAGGGATGTGATGTCACCCCCACTTTTTTGGGTGGTGGTGGGGCGCTTTGGGCTTCCACGCTTGAACAGTGCAATTCGCGTCAAGG
The DNA here is from genome assembly GCA_905146915.1 of Ostreobium quekettii. Classification (NCBI taxonomy): domain Eukaryota; kingdom Viridiplantae; phylum Chlorophyta; class Ulvophyceae; order Bryopsidales; family Ostreobiaceae; genus Ostreobium; species Ostreobium quekettii. Next base: position 5,879 of record CAJHUC010000294.1, read on the forward strand.
TCCTTTTTGGGAAGAGAAAAGGCCTAACGTCTTCCAGTGCCTAGTGGGGCGTCATTCCCTCCACCGAGAAACATCAGGCAGGGAAAGGAGTCGGGGAAAAACCCATAAAACTTAAAATAGGGACGGGAGGCGAGGCATCGGTGCTATTCAGAAGCAGCGCATTCAGTCGATTCTCAGTCCAGTGAGCTGCTGATGGAGTACTTTAGCTATGCACACAGCAGGTATTCTGCCCGTTGCTTCATTGACAATGCGCTGGGCAACGATACTTTGCCTGAATTGCGGCCACCCCACCAACAGCGAACCGTTTACAAAAGCGTAGTGCGTCTGCGCCGTCTCCAACGTTCAACAACATAGTAAATTTACATTGAACATTCCAACGTATCATATGCATGGATGAAGCAACACCACATCATTAATACGTCATGGTAGTAGACGACCGCAAACCTTCATACACACTCAAGATCTCAACTTATCGCCGACATATTTGCCCAATTTCCAATTTGGGTTTACGTTCATTAACTATGCGTGAATCTTACACACCCCGATTGAATTTGATGAAAAATAAAACAAACAACAATGATAGAATATTCACATTACCTTGATCGTCGCCGCCCCTTCGTCAGCCACCGCGCTGTAAAAGAAAAGCACCGGATTTGGGCCGACCAACTTCGCGCAACGAGCGTCGACAATTACGTAACGCGGATGAGTCAGCACGCCATCGCAACTGCCCCCCTTTAAACCGTTCCGTACGCTGACCAGATACGGAAATCGACCTCGCGGTGCTGCACTCCATGTGAGATCTCCCTGTCAAGAAACGCAATTAAACATCTGTCGTATGTTGTAACAAATCCTATCGACAGTCAGGAATCAGGTCAGCACTCATCAGGGAGCAAGAGGCGGCAAATCTAAATAAAAAACTGACCAAAGCGCCTTTTCAAGGGCACATTTTGCAGCTCTCCCGTACACAAACTACATACAAAACTGTACACTTGTTTCTATGTTCGTAACAGTAGTCTACACGTGCATCCTTCTCTACGTAGAGAAGGAGTATGCATACGTTGATTATACTCAAATTAAATAAATCAATTATTAAACTACATAAGAGAATCAAAATATACGTAATGGATGTAGCCCAGTACAGCCATAAATAAACAAAATTGCTGCAATTTGGCAAGACATTCTAATGAAACGCCAAAACGTCGTATGTACATCTTCTAACAAAGCAGAGAAATTACAATCGATTGACTGAAGAAACATTTAATCAAGTACTCATTCTTTACAATAAAGATCTCTTCTTGGCAACACAGTGCCATCGTGACTACACCTTAGCGTCATCACACCGGATGCTTGGTTCTGTACGTCCTTCCAATTTTTATGCTATGCGCATGTGGGTAGGTAAGCCAATCTAAATGTTGACAAGTCATTAAACAAAAAATAACGTAAGCAAACGTAGAGAGGCAAACGAACAACGAAATCAAATCGAATTAATCAAACACATCGTGAATGATTTAATGAATAAATGAACGGAAATAATGATAAACAACACTTATCCACAAATGCGACTCTGCACCTGCATGGGAGAATTCACATCGCTGTATGCAGCAGCAGCCGTCGCAAAGGTGATGGCGATAATGACGCAAGCTGTCAGGGAAAACGACGAGGAGAACCACCCCCGCGAAGCATAAATATTTGAAGCATCTTGGCGAAGTTCCATTTTGGATCGAGGCGGCTTCTGAAGCAGGTGAGGCAGTCGATTAATGAACACGTCAATTAACATCTCATAGTGTTGATCGACCAAATCAAGAAGAATTTAACGAAGATGCAATAGCGCCAATGGCATCCACAGCCCACCTCGCCCACATTGCCTGCTGACGTCGGCGGACGCCAGTATGCTGTGGGAACGTGCCGGACGCTGTCTAAACTCTCACGAGATTACACACTCGCAAGATCAGCGTCGTGAAACGGAGAGGGGCAACGAAGTTGAAAATGGGGGCAGCAGCATCAATCCGCCTGCCAAGCTACATGGTTGATGACTGATTGAATCAGCATGTCATTGACTTTGTGAGAGCAATTGGCACTCTGACGCTCTTGAGTGGCTTGAGGATGGGTAGTTGACTGACGACACAGTTGCTGTTATAGAGGCAGTGGGGGAGGGTGCCATGGATGGATCGGACATGGATGCTAAATGACTGAACTTGCATGTTATTGATGTTGTAATTGTGAAAATCTTGCCGTATTCTTGGACGTATTTTTAGACTCAAAATAAAAAAACACGATAATGGGCGTGCTCTTCCGTATTAATATTTTAAGACGCATCAATATTTCCCAAGCTTGCAGAATACCAATTAATCAAGACCTGGCTGACGTAAACAAATTTCTTAAGAAATGCGCACTTCTTGTATGCTCGTGAAGCGCATCAAACAATCACATCTTAAAATGGTGAAAAAGACAGAATTGCAAACCGCATCCAAATAAATTCAGGTGTGCAGTGCACAAAAATACTTCTATTTGTGTCACTACTGGCCAGTAAGCAAGATGTAAGCACGATAGCATCTTTGAACGTGTCCGGTCGACTCAACTTTCTGAATTGTGCACAATGACAACGTTCATCCATGTTCAAACTGCCAGTGACAAAAGAGCTTGCCTTGTTCAGAATTTCGTCGCTCGCTTCCAGTCCTTCTCTCCTGACCCTCCCTGTTTCTTCAGACTTTCTCTTCACATGCCTTGTTGCCAAACCACAGAAATAAGTGGAAATGTCTGGATGGGGACCAAGCGGTGGCATCTCCACTCGCTTCTGAGGTTGTTGTGCTACAAGCTCCAAATTATGCCCAGCAGCAGCAATGATTTGGTGGCCCTGTCTTTGCACTGTCTTTGCCATTTCTAGGGCTTGTCTATAGTAAGGTTTTGCTGCTGTGTATTCTTTTTTTCGTTCGAGTACTAATCCAAGGTTGCAGGGATAGTGTGTTGACCCCAAAACCACCCAGCAAAGCTCACCCAACACATTCCTCTGCAATTCCAGTACTCCCCTGTGGAGCATCTTGGCTTCTTTATACTTCACCTGCTCCCCAAACACATATATCAAACTGTTGAGAGAAGCAGTAACATCTGGATAGACCTCACCCAACACCTTCCTCCGCAATTCCATCCATTCACTGTGAAGCCTCTGTGCTTCTTCGTATGTCTCCTGGCTCCTAAGCATCAATGCCAAATTGTCCAACGATGTGGCAACATCTGGTTGGGCCACACCCAACCCCATCCTCACTGTTTCCAGCCCTTCTCTGTGAGACCCCTCTGGCTCTTTGTGTCCCCTGTGACTGCCAAGCACCATTGCTAAGTTGCTTAAAGACTTTCCAGCATCTGGGTTGACCTCACACAACACCTTCCATCTCGTGGCCTGCCCTTCTCTTTCAAGCCTTTCAGCTTCCTCATACTTTTGCTGATGGCTAAGCACCAAAGCCAACTTACTCAAGAAAGGGGCATGCACAACCTTGTTCCTCATTCCCAAAGCAGTGTCAAGGAAAGAGAGTGGCTTGTTCACAAGTCCACTGCTGAATGCCCACCCTGCAAAACTAATCTTCCACTTTTCTTTGCACACTCTGACGCTGAGCATTGCCATCAAGACACGCACATGAGCTGTAAAGATTGGATCAATCTTAAGCAATTTCAACCCCACACTTCTTTGATTTCCCTCTGCCTTCTGTGGTAATCCCTGCCAAGGAGTTGATGCACAAATCAAAGGAACAGCACCATCTGGGAAGACCATGTTCAACAAACACCAGACAATACCCACTGCTGCTCCATACTTCCCCTGCTGGAAGAGCATCATACAGATCCACGCCATTGCGTATCTTCTTTGAAATTCTGACACCGAATACCTCGCTGTATCTGGTGCTAATTTGTAATGCCCCTCCTGTTGAACAAAAATGCCACAATGTTCAAAGCCAATGCAAAACAGAGTGCCGATACTATCATCGCACTGCCATAAGTGCAGATGCGATTGAGTTCGTCATGAGCGAACTGTGACATTCCAAAGGACAGTTCTCGCAATTTTAGCTTCCTGGATGACTCTTGCTGGCAGTGCCAAAATTCAAACCTCAAATCATGCACTGACAACAAGAAGACTAATGCGCCATATCAAAATTTTCTTCACAGTAACTCAAAATGCAGAGAAACAATTAAATGAGACGTTGAGGAGATTCTAGAGGTCCCAAAATGCGATGCTCTGGCTGAGTGCCAATTTGCTGATTTGCTGTTTGGGCTCTTAGCAACTCACGCTTCCACTGAACGATCGCATGGAACCCAAAATGCAAACCGCACCTCCCTAGGCCGCTGCAGCCCTTGCCATGGCCGCCGCTCCGAGGATCCAGGCCCTGCTCGCGTCTGACGGACACAATACATGAAGGTCGCCAGGAAACAAAAAGGCATATGTGGCAATGACAATTGGATGCGGTGGCCATGCACACAGTGCCCGGTGGGAAAGGCCGGGTAGCGCGTCTCGCGGCGCGGAAAGCGATCGCCGGCATATACCAACGCCAGCATTTGGCAGCGTGTGTGCGGCGTGGCAACGCTGGGTGCACCATGCATCATGAATTTGAGAAAAGGCGGTGCTGTTTGTGGGTCAGCCCAGCACTGTGCTTGCGAAGCGGCCCAGGCCAGTCTCTCCCTTTATGGCTGGCTGGTTTGCGTGCTTGATGTGCTTTGAAACCAGGGCAAGCGGCGCTTCATGCACTTGCAACGAATCCTTGCTGGGTGAGCCCAGCCTGGTCGCATTCGATGCTGTGCTCTTTGCTTGCGTGCTTCGTTTTCAAGCCAAAGCGCACAAGCAAAATAAGCACACTGCCTAAAAGTTGCTTCCGATAAAAGTCGACACAATCGATACAAGTCGCCAATTGTCACCGTTCATATTTACTGCCCCCCCCCCCTCCCCGCCCAAACAATGCCGATGGCGCCGTTTCGCAACCAAGCCGTCACTGACCTAAAAATACGCAACGCAGAGGACAGCCTCGTTTGGCTGCACATTGATGGCTCAATCGCAGCCACTGGTGCAGCTGACCTCCCCGCGGATGACCATCCTTTGACACAGCAAAAACGCGCGGCTTTGGTTTGGATCCGCGCACACCCGCCGCTGACCATTCCGTGGGCCTCCGCAAGGCCATGAGCACGCGCTGCGCGTCACGCTCGCCAATTCCCCCCGAGGTTCCCCTGCTCGCCGCCAGCGGCGCAGGCACCCGCGCCCTGCTCTGCGCTGCCCGCGACAAAACTTGGCCGGCGGGCTATTCTGTCTCCACTCTGGCTGTTAAAAAATGTCCGAAGCGAAAAAAATACAGGAAGCCAAAAAAATCTCCGCCCAAAAAATGCGGAGCGGAAACCGTGACGCTGTCCGTTCGCAAGGCGAAGGGGTTTGATGTTTTGCGGCGAAACAGCCCCTTGTACGCAGCACCACCGTTTCGCTGGCCATTGTTTAATGACCATAGTTTCACTGGGTGGATCACTTATGCATTGTGGTGTGCGACTCTGAGTCGCACAGGCTTGGTTTTTACGCCGTAAAAACTGATCGTATTTACGTCTTTACGCGGAAAAACAGCTTTTACGTTTTTACGCGTAAAAATGCGTAAAAATACGTAAATACAACGTAAAAACTGCCCGGTGTACATAAGGACAGTACATACAGACTTACGGAGTCCGGAGAGTGGCAGCCAGACGCCCTGGAAGGGGCAGGAAACGAGTTCTTGTCAAACACCATCATCGCGCTTGCCAAGGGCGAGGTGGACACTGTGTTGCGGGTGCTGGATATATATCCATATATGGCGAAAGACTGATCATTGTACGCAACTTTCATCACGTAATCTGGGCGTCCAAGGGAGCCGTAAAAACGTAAAAATAGCCGTAAAAATAGGGTCTTTTGCAAATTTACGTTTTTACGCGTAAAAACGTAAAAGTAAAAACGTAAACGTAAACGTAAAAACCAAGCCTGGAGTCGCACACCATATACTCGTATACGGAATACGAGTTGTATACACTTCGAGAACGTGGTTCATATGCGAGGCGTTCCGAATCAGAAGAAAAGAGAAATATGTTTTAGAATTCGCAGAATCGTTTCTCTTATGATGGGACCTTCTAAATATCAATTCGATTGTTGTGGGAGATGCCATCTGATTCAGAGACAAATGCTATGGCTGGGGTCACGGTCGTAGGTTGTTTGTGGTGTGTCCGTGTGGCCATGCGCCAAGGCCGTTGAAGCATTGGCGATCGTGGATTCGCGCTTCCCATATGAACTTCAAAGGGAGCCGTTTGAATCGCATCAACAACATTTCCTTCAAGACCCTCCAATGGTGCGCACATGGCACTTGCTATATTTTGCTGGGGTGTTCACTTTCAAATAGCCGCATTTCAGCAGCGAACTGGCTCGGGACCACTATAAACCTGCGGACTGTAAGTTGGGCTGAAAGTTGGCTCAAGGCTAGCTGGGCGACTGAGAATGGGTGGACTTTGAATTTCTAAGTCCTCTGGCGCTGTCCATCCTTCGACCCAAATAGGGATCGTGCAAATCACACACTGCAAGGCCCATAACCCACACAACTCAACGGACCAAATATGATGCATAGTTGTTTGGCTGTGCTGTTTAACCGTTTGACACAAATTTTCTCCCACCACGTGGTGACCGAGAACATTGCCCCAAGAAGTCTGTGCACTGAGAACATTTGTAGAGCGATCGCATCATTTTTTTAATATAACCATTGCGTAATGTGGACAACATACTAATTGGCCATTCATAGTTATGCTTGCATGAGTATGCGCGCTGTCATTTTGTGATGGAGCGGATCATCTTTGCCATCGTGGCGCACTGGGCCCAAAATTGGCTTCCGTTATGCACCCTGCCATTGCAGCTTGTGAACATGCACATTCGTGAACACTAAATTGTTCGTGTCTTATCGATTTTGCAAACCTAGAACTGGAGATCTGCAGGTGGTAAACGGATGTCGAACAGTCCGTTCGTGTTTGTTATTTTCCAGTGGTCGACAGTTTTACGGCTAGTGTAATCAGCAGAACGCTTTGCAGAGAGGTGCTACATTGATTGGCATTTTATAGCACTTTCTCAGTACTACCTCTACTCCAAAGGTTGCTAGTGGCCAGTGCCTCAAGTCGCTATTACCAAAGACAAGCAGCGCAGGTCCGAACATCACCCATTTGCAAACTTACCCGAGGGAGGTCGTCGGGTGTTTCCATTGGGGCTCTTCTGGGCCGTGCCTGCTTCCAAATGCTCCGAGTTGTAGTACCTTCATCGTGACCTTTCCTAGGTCCTTGACAAGTAACAGAGGATGCATCCAAATTTTCAGAAATTGTCTGTCATATTTGAAGACTCACAAGCACGTAAGGGGTCAGCATGCAATTAGAGTCCATGGAAGTGGTATCCCTCCTGACTGCCAGCGCCAGTCTGAAAGGGTGCTCACGTTTATCATGAAGGATGAAGCTGTTAGTAAAAGCACATGCCCGATAATTTTGTCAGCGGCAAACAGCCGCGCCTTCCAAGCAAATTGAGCGGAAAACAGACTATGCATTGGAACTGCAGGTTTACTTCAATATTCATCCATCACATTGTGAGATTTACATATATTAGAATCATTTACCATCATTATGAATGCCGCCGGGTTCTCTTACCTCTATTATGCAATCCGTTGCAGATGTTGAGGGCACGCTGGTGGCGCTGACGGGCTTCTGCGAAATCACGCAGTTCTAAAGCCATCACCCCCATTTGACAATAGCTCCCCGCCTGGCTTATACGATCACCAAATCTGACGTTGATGTCCAGGGAATACTGGCAGTTGCGGCCTGCCTCCTCGAAATCACGCAGTTCTAAAGTCACCATGCCCAAATGGTAGTGGACCCTGGTTTGGCTTAGGCGACCACCAAATTCGATGTACATGTCGGGGGCACGTTGGTAGTTGCGACGGGCAGCCATGAACTTGCGCCGTTTTAAAGCCGCCATCCGCAGGCCATCATAGTTCCCAGTTTCCATTATGCGACGACTAAATTCGATCATGATCTCGAGTGCACATTGGTGATTCCGACGGGCCTCCACAAAATCACGCAGCTCGAAAGCCACCATCCCCATTCGGTAGCAGTTGTGAACTTGGCCTGGGAGATGCTCAAGATCGATCGAGTTGTCGAGTCCCCGTTGGTAGTTGCGACGGGCATCCATGGCATCGCCCAGTTCAGTACTCATCATCTTCATTTGAGGGTAGTTCTCGGCCTGGCTTGAAAGGTTGTCCAACTCGATTCTGATGTCGAGTGCAGGTTGGTGATTCTGATGGACCTCCGCGACATGAAGCACGTCTGTAACCACGACTTCCGTTTGGTGGTGGGCGCCTACTCGGGAGAGGCGAACATTCAGCGTGTTGTTACACATTATTGTTACATTTCCTCTGTCTAATATCATATAGATTTATCTGTGAAAGCCAAATTACAATTCAATTGTCAAATCACTATCAGATTCGGGAATATAAGGCCCGAAACTCAGTACTGTCTCTTTAACAAAGACACGTGGTCATATAATCCATTTCACAGGTCCCAGCATTATCGCAATGGCGGTTCGCGTCACTCGCCTGTACAATAATTTTGGTCCTCAAGGCGTTGCTGCCGTTCTGACCACCTCGCAGCCTCAGGACTGCCGCTGCCACGTTCATGCTGAGCGGAATTGACATCTCTACTCTTCTGGGCCTATATTGCTATTATTCCATATTTTTGTCGTTGTCATTATTCCTGGCACTCAGACAATTAGAATACATTTGCTCGTGATCGGAGGCCAAGTGGGCCTTCGCTTCAGCCTATCTCCAAGGGGCCCGACACAGAAAAACGCCATTCCGAGTTTTCTGCCGAAAACACAACAATGTCTGCTAAAAAATCAACTGTTCGTTATTGTCGTTGATACTATCACTCTACCTGATGATTGCGCAGTCTGCTTCCTTCTCCAGAATTTCGCACTGCCGACGTCTTGTGCAGATCTCCCCAGCGCCACCGCACTGCCTCTGTGGATCTCAGCTCGGCATTTCCCTTCGAACAGATCGCGGCAGTCCTCATTTGACAAACGCATAACAATTTCCCTGCCCATCCCACTCCCGCTGTCCCCAGGCAACGCATCAGAACTGCCTTCGTCAAACGAAATTTTACTACATGCTTCAAATTCGGCTTGGAATGTCGCGCTGACAGCAGCCAGGCGGCCCTGTGGATCAAACACGGGAGCAGCACAAAGGCCCGAATGGCGGTGCTTTCTATCGCAGTGTCTTAGCCAGCCTTTGGCAGGTCTCAATTCCGTTGTGATGAAAAATCTCAATATATGCTGTCGATGGATCCAGTACTTCAGGTGAAAGTGTGGCATAGTATTCTGTCCAACCAACGCTGTCACTCTTTGCGCTGTGTTGCACCTCCTCAGGTGCTCTGTCTGACACCGCTCATGCAATTCACACCATTCATGTGTGAATTGGAATGCACTTTTAGTGCCACAATTTTCGCCATTCTTATGTTTTCCGTCACACGCCGCGGTCTGCCATCCTGTTGCAGCGTTCAGCGCGTTTCTTGATGTGGCACAGCGCACTGGACCAGGTGAATAGACGATCGCCAACTTCTTCCCAGTTGCATCAATGATGTTGAGGCAAACATTTGCAACGTGAATCGTTGTGGCCGTGCCACTCGGCGGCAAGTCAATCCATGCACCGTGAAGCCCTGGGCAGGAGCACAGAACACGTCATGAAAAGCGAGGAATGAAGGTGTTCGCTGTAAGCACTGCGGAAGTAGGAAGATGAGACTCATAAGGACACTGCAGCAAATGGCGAGGTGTCCGCAAGCAAAACAAATACTCAACAGATGTGGAACTAATCCAATGTGGCACAGGCAGGCGAGCAGTTCGTAAGCCGTTTCTTGCTGCCTCAGATTTCTTCATGCTCAGTTCGTGCACTGGAATAGTGCAACCGAACCTAAACAGCACATACAACGCGACCGATATTTTATAGAAACAGCGAGGCAACGCATGCAATGAATTCAAAGAAAATAACACAGAACAGGCGTAGACAAATAGACAAAAGAAGCCTATGCGTTTCGCTGTGAAGGCTGCATTATTTAATGCAATTAAATAATTGTGACAAGAACGTGAATGACAATATCTTTGGTATGGGTGGAACCTAGTTCTGTGTTCTGGAAGTCAACGTCGCATTTGGACAGAGCTGCTTCACAATATCGCAATACATCCAAACGCCATATCACAGCAACACATTACAGTGTGTTGCAGTTACAACATCATATTTGGTAGAACAAGATCCCAAAACACCAGGAACGTATGTTTGCTGGCCAAACGCATGCTGAAATTGAGAGTGGGGTCTGCATTTGGAAGCCGCTGGGGCAAGGTTGGCGAAATTTTAAGAATTCTGGATTTCTCACCCAGAATCGCACAGATACGGAGCACTTTCATATAAGCTGTACCATCCCTTCTCCACGATTTTGAAATGACATTATGTGCACACATAACAGGCGCATTGATTTCATTGTAAAAGAAATATAACATGTAAAGGATGCAATTGCGATCTCAACCAAAAGTGGCTTTTACTATTGAGCTGGGGAACCAATATGTGCTGAGTGTTGTATATGGGTAGTGCACCCTGTGTCATCATCAGAGCAACACGCCTGATAAACATAAACAGATAAGAAACAAACAACATATATGAAATAAAGTAGCAAATTTTTGCGAATAAATAAATGGACAAACAAGAAATTAACCGGCAATACGTTTTTCAACACCAGACAGCCCCAACTTGCTAATTGCATAGGCCAATTCGGTCAGCCAATTGTGCTTAGTCATGGCTGGGTCTTGCAGCTGCAGGACTGTCAGCCCTGCGGCAGCCATAACATCAGGGATAAAATCAAAATTTCGTAATCTCTTTGGTTTGCATTGCACCAGCTTGCAGGTCTGGTTCCTGCTTGCGACGCCAGAAGTTGCCTGTGCATCAGCTGCACCACAGTGCCCACAGCAGCTGAAAACACACAATTTTCAAGCAAAATGAGTACAGCAATGTAGCGGTGGCTACTAATATTGGTTGAAACATTGGTGCTGGTCCATCAGTGCAACTGGTACAGCCACTGATGCTTTTTGAGTCAGTCTTAGACCACTCTGCAACTTTGAGCTCAGCTCAGTGCAGGTTGCTCTGTCAGCAACTGCATTGCCAGTGATGCACTGGCTCTCAACCTGCACATAAGTATCCTTTCATTTTAGGGTTCTTGCCACACAAGCTGCCTTCCCCACATAAATGTCCTCACCTGGCTTTGTCACAATCCTCGTTACTTCTCCTTTCTCCATCGAATCCTGTTGGGGCTGCACAGGAATCCATCCATCATCCCAATGATTGCCACCCTCCCTGTTGGACGCCTCAGTTTCCACTTCATCACCACAGTTGGCATCTTCCTGCAACCTGGTTTCACAAGTCTCAACATGTTTTTCCTTTTTGTCGACTTTCTTTTCTGTTTTCAGTCTGCTGGCTTGGTACATTGCACAAGGACTCATAGTTGGCCGAGCTTCACCAATTCCACCTAGAGTGCAGGGGCACAGTCTGGGCACCGATTCTTGCATCATTGTCCAAGCTGCAGTGGGCTCCATCCTCAAGAAGTCCTCAGGAGCCACAGGAGCATACCACTGCAGGACACAACTGTAGATCCTGACCTTCTCACTCCTATGAGCATGGTGGAATCGAAAAGCCAGCCCAAGGTCAGCAAATTTTGGGATGGAGCTGTTCTGGCTCCACCCGAAAACGGGCAAGTTCGTGCTCTCGATTTTCTTTAGACTCATGTCATGCAATGTTTTCAAGCCAGCAGCACCAAGTTTTGGAAGCCTGATCTTTTCCAGATATGACAGACATGACTTTGTTGTACAAGTCAGTTCCGTGAGGTTGCAGTCAGCCAATTCCATGACCAGCCAGTCTGAATCGGTGATGCCATACGGGGTAGAGAATTGCGGCATCCCCCCAAATGCCTGGATGCAGGTATCTCTGTGAAAGGCTGCCACATCCTCAATGCTCAATTCATCAGTTGTTGGACTCAACTGCCTCTTCGCTGCAGTGGATGCGCCATTCCACTGGGTTATGCGCACATAACCCATGCCACCTCTGCTGCTCCTCCTCTTTGCTTGAATGGGAACATGATCAACAGTGCCCAGCTTTTCAAGCTCGCTCATTCCCCACTCGCTCATCAAGCCTGCCTTTGCCAATTCCATGAGGAGATGGCACAAAGTCCATATGAAATCCTCCATTGATGCCATCTCCTGTCCTGATAACTGTATCCCCTGTGACGGTGACTGCCTGCTCAGAATGAAGCGTCCTTGGAGAGGCTTTTCATCAAACACAAAGCACGCCTCAGAAAACCTACCTGACGTGCCTGATGACTCATCCATGTCCTGCAGGGGAGCACCACACTTTCCTCCTTTTTGCCGAGCTTTCCCCAGCAGTTGCACAGCATTGCTGTCAAACAATTTCGGGAAATGCCCTTTGGCCAAATGGCCGATCATCTCAGCCAGCGCTGGCATGACACAGCCACTGGGGAAACATTCCGCACAGGCGGTAGCTAGAGTGGCAGGTAACTGCCGGCCCCCATTTACGAACGTGTTGCATCCCATGTTGTGACCAGATTGCATCTCATCGGCCTTCAAATAGAGCTCCCACCATGCTATTTTCCTGAGGATCTCTTCCATTCGATCATTTTCCACCATGCTGGAGTAGGCATGCAAGGAGAGGCTGCTCGCCTCAATCTCATAGGGGCAACTGCCGCCTTCCAGGAGAAATACATCCCACAGGGGCAATTGATTGATCACGGCATCACTCCAACAGGCTCCATCCCCTGAGCAGGGGCCTAATTGCATGGCTTCCACAGGCACTTGATTCACCTCGCCATCTCCAGGGAACAGTGCTGCCAGTATTGGCGTTGGCTCAATCCTGTCATCAGTCGCACAGTGTCCATCAACCAGTCCCAGGTATGCAGCCCAGAGGTGTGACATCAGGATTTCTTCAGGATATTTTTGGAATGCTGTCCAGCAGCTCATTTCAATGTCTTCATGCTTGCCCCTTGGAGGGCTGGGCTTTGTTGGTATGCTAGGAACTACATTCCCTTCAGCCTCTTGCCCCCCCCCGCAGGATGCCACTTCTTGGCGCCACAGCCTTTTCTTGTCCATGTAAGCCTGGGGCGATGCGTTAAGACTCCTCAGCTTGGACAGCACTTGTCTGCCCCACAGACACCTCTCCTCAGCAAACTGATGCACCTTGACAAGTCTCCTCTCCAAAGCAGATGGCTTCAGTACAAAAACAGATGGCTGAATCTGCACAGGTTCCCCAAAAGGACGGAAGACGAGCACGAGTCCACACAGGGGAATCGATGTATTCTGTCGCAGCGCCTCCAGTTCTGCTGTCCTGTGAAGGCAGATTCTCTCCTTGCTGTCTGCAGTTCCAAAGTCAACACCTGCCACAACAAGAACGTTTTCCACACAGGTTGTAGCTGCAGCTTCCCTTTCTGGGGGTGCCAGGCATATGGGGGGTTCGTCGTCCTCCATCGAGTCGCCCCTCTCCAGGATAGCGATGGCTTTGTCCCAGCCCTCAGCAAGCAGGAGCCCTTGGCTAATGGTCAGTGGTCAACGCTCTGAGGGTGGCCAATGCAGTCCTGCAGCCAAAAAACAAAGAACTTGAATTAGAGGGCAATTGTCAGGCAATCAGGCGCAAGTTGCCCAAGGACACGTGCATGGTAACTAACGCATATGAAGAACAGTATCTTGAGGCAATATTCCATGGTATATTCTTCCTTGAAGCAGATGCTGTCACTGCAGCAGCAAGCAACGATCAGCAGGCCATGTTTGTCAACACTGGCTTTCAATGAAGGAAGCAACGACTGGGGGCCTGATTCTTGATCACTCTGGTGCTATGTCTGGCAAGAGAAGTCACCGCGGTAGGGAGAGTGCAGGTGTTGGGCAAACACTGCAGGCAGACAAGCAGTGGTGGAGGTAAGGCCGATGCAGCACTGCCTTAAGATGAGGCTCCCAGCACCAGTAGTGCAAAAGGCCTACTGTTAGCCACATGCCAGCACTCGAGGACATTTGCAAACACCAGTGGTCACCACATGCACAGTGCGCCAAGGTGCGATGTGCACAGCCGTGTGGGACTCAACGAAGCACATCCGGTGTGCCGACAACGGTGGTGCCGACAATTGCTCATCTCTGCACGCAGGTTCGCTCTGGAGCGTCACGAACACTGCTTCTGCCGTGAAAGGCCGAGCAGCCGCTTTTCTGGGCAACCAGCATTGCCTCCTCGCTCACATTTCGGGGCGACAGACCGTGATTGCGCCTCACTGATCGAGGCACCCACAGCTCTCGAAGGGGCTTTGGAACATCGCCCTTCTTGAAGGGTCCAAGGGTCCTCCGGAGCCAACTGAGCCAGCGAGCGCCCAGCGCAGCCAGCAGAGCGCGCGGCTGCCGCGCCCCGCAACGCGAAAACGACGGGCCCGAACAACGCGGTGCTTTCGACCGACAGGCGTTCCGATCGACCACACAGCAACCCCGTACGTAAGCACAAACATCTGAAGGAGCCCCGAAACTGGCCACTGGTTTTCAACCGCAAGACCGGTGCCTTGCAAGTTTCCCAGCCTCGTTCAACCGTCTTGGCGTCCAACCCGCGGTGTCAGGCGTGCCCAAGGCTCCAGCCTGGGAAAAAGACCACCAACCGAATCTAGAAGGGGCCCATAGGCCCCTTCTAGTGGCCCCACATCGTGCACCCCATTTTGTTGGATTGAATGCGATCGGTTTTGGCAGGCCAGTACAAGGAGGGCTTCCGCAGAAGGGGGTGGCAGGGATTCCGCAGAAGGGGGCGCACAAACCTGCGGTCGGTGCTCGCAACTGGCGTTGGTTGCGTCGGTCGTCGCGAGCCTGTGCTCGAGGGCAGCAGCGAAATTGGCTGCAACAACCACATCCCCACCTCTTTCTGGTACCTGCTTCCCAGCGTCTGCACCTCGCCCGTGTCCTTGCACACCGCGCCGTGGGTTAGGGCAATGCGCCTCCAAACGTGTTCCTACGTGGCGCCCACCTCCTGCCTCATTTCCTTGCAACCAGTAGATAACGACGCTCGCTGTGCCCGCGAAAAACACCATCTTGACAATCGCGATGTCGTTTGATATTAATTGAAGGCATCACTGTTGCTTTTGTGCCATCGCAATCAGTGCACAGCTGCCGCCTAGTGTCGAGCTGACGTCACATTTGGCAGTGGCTGAATTTTGTATTCTCCTTACTTTCACGCCACGGCATAGGTTAGTACAAAGTTCTCGTCCGTGTTTCCCCCACCTCCCTGGGCGAAGCTGAGGCGGGATCAGTCGGAGTGGCCATTCCGCTAACGCTTTTGCTTTCCCAATGTGGAGCTTAGGTTAGGAGTTCCAAGCCACCAATTCATGTTCCCCGCAATTTTCCCCTAGTACAGCTTGATATGAGCCTAAGATATGGATTGCGCTTGGGAAAAACCCCTCCCTTATTAGGCGGCAACGAAGACAAATTTTGTGTCCAATGTCCGTTGTGCTTTACGCCCTTGCAGGTGTAGATACATAAACTAGTTTCAAATTCGGGTCCAAATGGTCTGGATGGTCTGTTTAACTGTCAAATAACCCCATGAGTTTGGGATAGGACGGGGTTGGCGGATGTATCCGTACACACCTTTGGGCCAATGTACTGATGGCTCAACACTCATTGGAGTAAGCAAATATTCTTTTACTCAAATCTGGAAAGTATGCCATATTCATACTTAGCAATACTTCATATCCATACTGAAACCTTTCCGAGCGCGTTGCTGTAGTTGTTGCTAACATGGTGGTGCAAAGCAGAGTCAGGGGCAGCAATGAAAATTGGGACCAAAACACGGTCGTCATCCCGTCACAAGTTATGCGTATGTTCAATGACCATAATGTGTGGCTGCCCTGTCGGGCTGACGAGCCACAGTCAGAGTTGACCGTTCAGGTCAAAGCGAGTGTCCGACCCAAATGCTAAAGCACAGGGACCCTAACATGAGGGCAAGACGGACACGAGGCAGCCAATAAAAAGGCCTACTCTCAAAGTACAAATAAATTGAAAGTGGTTGGGACCACAGTTGGTTGGTCCAGCCACCGCTCTTGCAACTTCGCCCTGATTTCCCCTATTCTGGGTCTGCTGGGCCCTTCCAACGGTCGCTTGACCCTTCAAACGAGCAACTTTTCAAGCCAAACAGGACAGCTGCAAGGCCTCTCCACACATTATTGAAGAGAGAAAACAACAAACTGAGACGAACAGGTTTCTGATGAGTCTTACTGCTCCCCTCGGGGGATTCTGTTCCAAGGGTATGAGATTTGTGCAGATCACTTTACTAATGGTCTCCAAGAGCTGTGCGAACTGGTTGGTGTTCACAAATACTCTGGCCCAGTCTCAGGAGTCGTTCCCAGGAGCTTGGACATTACCTAATGAGATCAACACATCATATGGGGTGTAAAGTAGAGTCTAGTATGATGGATTCTATAAAACTTTGGCAAACAAGATACTAACAAGTTTCCTTATTGCGCAGGTCTGATTTCCCATTGTGGTTTCCTATCAATTCTTGCAAAGTTGTGCCACTTGTTTTTCGGTCAACGGATGACTATTGCAACTTCCCTGTTCTGTGTCCAGGTTTGCTGTGACCGGCACTAACATGATACGCCATATGGGTATTAAGAACCCAATAATGCATAATAGATAATGTTGAGTTCCATAATAAGGAACTCTAGTTTATTAGCAATCGTCCCTTATCACTGGTTTATGGTGACTAGCTTCCCTAGACTATGTATGTAGTCTCAAACCACATAAAGTACTGCGATATATAAATGTACATATTAAACCATTTTAATGGGTAATCTAGTGTGAGTCATGATGACTCATGTGCTATGGCAAGATGGTTCCATGGTCTAAGCGGGAAGACGCCCATCTTAGTTTTATTCCTATATCTTTTGGTTTCAGAGCCAGGCCCTGATGGCCTCACGCTTCCATCTGTGTGCTCACACGACACACCACAAAGCCAAGCCAGTTGCCAAGCCCCTAGGCTTGGCAGGCTAAAGCCCAAGCATTCCAGAGGAAATCTGGGGCCGACCGGCCTCGATGCACCCTCCCCCAATCGGAATGCCACGGAGAGTAGCAAGATGGCATCACCCGCCAAAGGCACCAGAGTAAAGAGCGGACCACCACCATCCGAGGTGGCGGAGCTGCAACAGCAACTCGCCAACTTGGCGAGGGTGTTGGAGGACACTAACACCCATTCTAGTTATGGGACATTGTACTATACTTTCACAAGTAATAAAATGATGTACATGACTTTACTTGAATCTCAAAATGTGTTTATCATGATCGCCACGTTCATCTTGTTAAATGGGTTAATTTTCGGTATAATAAAGTCATTATAGCAATTTATGCCATTTCAACCCAATTTGGGCCATTTGGGGCATTATTCCTTACTAGAATCGGTTTGATTATGAATATGGTAGTTTATTATGATGTGATGCGTAGTCATAAGCGTATAGGAATCGCCAAGAAGTGGTGGAGTATACTCCAAGGGATTACAGGTTTGATTTGGCTATACAGGCACTTTTGAATTACTTGCATTACGTTGGATCATAGGTACTAGCGCCACTATGGCCATGGTACATTGGAGGGACGTGGTATTGCTTGGGGAAGCCGCCTGGCATTACTAGAGGTATGCCAAGGGGCCAAGGGATCATGTGAATGGCTTTCCAAAGGGTGATGTAATATTACAGAGGGCCAATGTTGGCAATACATGAGTGTATTAAATATTACAGGAGGCCGAGGGTATCACGACAAGAGGAGGAGCGCGCCACCAATAAAAGTGGGCATCTTATAGACTATTCTATCGGTTTACCTGGTGCACTCGACTTTGTCCAGACCAAGGGGCCCATCACCATTGTAATACAGTAATTGCAACTCTGCCATTTGTCTCATTTAGCTTCTTTTGTGATGTAAAGCATAGAGGGTAGCGTATTTCCTTGGCTATGGATATCTATAATGTATAAGAAATATTAATCGGCAACTTTATTTCTTAGTTGCGTTTACTAGAAGCCCGTAGGTTGTCGAATCATTCCATTTGGGTTAATGGTAGTGGAGATATAGCTAATAGAAATTATAGTATTTAAGGTATCCCTCCGCAACCATATTGGGGGGATGAGATACTATCAATATAATGATGTTTTCTGCATTGTCATGTGGCACGCCAAATGGTGACCCCAATCTTTGATTGCTTGTAACTCTTGCTGACCACTTGCCTCCATGCGGCTGCACCCACGAGCTGCACTGGCATCGCACACCCACTACACGCACACCCGGCTCACCCACACCCAGCCGATCGCAAGCCTGGGTCTACATTGCACACCTCAAAAGAGCGAGCGCCCTAGACCGCCTATGATCATCCAGCGGAGAAGGCCCATCCGGGTCGAGTTGGGCGCCACGGCAAGCACATTGCCTGTGCATCAAGCCGAAAACCACACTAGTGGTTTCAAAGCCGGTATACGCTGAAGGCAAAAGCACGTCACACGTGCAAGAGAGCCAAGGCAACCCAGCCCAATGGTAGGAGGGGCCCTATTCACAAGAGATGCAAGAAATTTGGACCAGCTAGGTGAGAGCCTCACAGTGCTCTCTGAACTGCGTGGGAATCCGAGCAGGACCGAGCACCCGCCCCTACAAAGAGGGCTGCATTCTGCTACTTCTCATGCCTAACCCAACGGTGGGGGTGTGGGGGTGGGGGTGTGGGGTGGGGGTGGGGTGTGGGGTGGGGGGGTGGGGTAGGGGTGTGGGTGAAGCGTTGGTTTGCAATCCAAGCACCAAGCCCGACGGCGGGGGGCACATTCTGTGGGAATTGTCCGCTGGATTGGGCGTTGAACGACACCGCTTGTGAGGGGCACCCAGGCCCAGTGGCTGGGGGAATGATCCGCAGACCCACGTGGAGATTTGGCAGGGCAGGGGACACAGGCTGGAGGGTGCAGGACCTATGGAGGGGCATTGTTATGACCTATTCTGGTTAAGTGTCTCCTAGTTAGGTTATGACATGTAGTTGTCTTAGTTCGGTAGAAAGGCCGGGCTTTGTGGATACAATATAGTGGGTTAGGTTGTTACCATTTGATTATCCTTAAGGAGTTTCATTCTCCTACCATTATATGTGTGGTCACGCTTCCAATGTAATAATTCTTTTTCCCACTTGACGGTCTCTGCGCAGCCCCTCCATGGAACGTGCATCCTAGGCGGCACCCTTCGAGGGGCACCCAACATTTGGTTTCAGAGCCAGCTCCCCCTGAGGCATGAAGTACATAAAGTGAAGTGCCGGGACGGCCCTTCCAGGGTGGGGGAGTAGTGTTACGGTCTAAGCCGTGAGGCCTAGTGGGAGCAGCCAAGTGTGGCAAAAAGGGTATAAATACCCATGGGAGAACTTCAGTACAAGGGTGCTGATGAGGCATTGTGGCGAACGCCAAAACCGGTCCACCTTGCCATAAGCTCGAACCTTGCCTAAGGCAGATTGTTCCACTAGGGGTTTTTCTAAGAAAAGCCTAAAGTACTGGTATCCCGGACGGAAGCGCAACAGGCATAGAGAGCAGAGTGAACGAGTGAAGGGGACACCTGGGGTCGCAGGGTCGAAGCAAGCATGACTGGAACCCCGAGTGATGTGATGGGGTGAAGTTAAGGGAATTTGCCCACTCCATATATTGAAAGTGGGGGGGTCCCAAGCGGCAACCCCTAATAAGGGTTCCTCTACTAGGCGTTCCTCATAGTATGAGGAGGGCCGCTGAGTAGCAACCCGGCTATGGCCTGTGTATAAACTGGACTCCTTTCTGTGACCCTGCAAAATACTAAATCTGGGAGGAAAGTGAGCAGAGAGCCTCCAAAAATTTTATGCCTACAAGTGAGCTCTTCAAGAGCAGTTGTGTTGTGGAAATCATAGGGGGTGACCTATTTTCGCTTATTCAAAAGCTCATTGCCAGCCAATTATATTGGCAAGCACATTCTAGTGCTAATGAGTTGCTCTGCTAATAGTTGCGCCTTTGGCGGAATTGAGCCAATAAGCAGCATTGAGGGAATACCCTTGGAAGTCCTACTTTCCATGCCCAAGGACAAGGAAAGCATTGGACATGCCGTTCTGAGGGCACAACTTGGGATTGCTACTATTCAGGGCACTTTGGGAAGTGGGAGTTTTGGGCCCCAAGGTTTTTAAGGGAAAGTCCTTGTTTTGGACTCCCCAAGCACTTGGAGGCCTCTCCTTTCCTTGAATGTACTAAAAGGGGATTATAGATGATTAACTGGAATTATTTGAGGTGTCCCTCTCGGTTCTTGTACGTGGGAGAGGAGCTGGGGCTGATTCAGCCCTATGTGGGACAGCCTGGAGCCACAAAAGCTTCTAGGCTTGATGGGAGTATAAAAGTGGCGTACATGCACCACTCTGTAATTCCATATTCCATTTCTCGCGATCGTGACTGATCCTTGCCCACTCCGGGCGCGCCCCCTCCGCAGCGCGCCCCACCTCGCTTATCATCCACCGTACTGCCTCGTTGGAGGCTCCTGCGGGCCACGCACCCTGAGCCCACCATGCGGAACGAATGAGCAAGCGCCCCGACTACGCGTGCCCGGCCAGCGTCTCCGAGCCGGGCGCAGAGGGATCGATGCCCGAGGCATCTCCTCGCCGGGCGACTGCGAACGACCAAGGAGCGGAGCGGCCCGATCCCGGGCGGAATGTGGCAAGAATTGAGCACCGCACCAACTGATTTTGGAGCCAATCTGTGGGGCCGGACGTGAGGAAACGGCGCAGTGAGGATTAGAGTCGAATGGGACAGCGATTGGAGTACTCCGGACCGCGGGAGAGCAGCGATTGGAGCTCGCCATCCCCGCCCATTACGATCCCCGAGGTCGGATTCGAGCCGTCCGGCCTTGGCGAGTCGAGTCCGCCCGCGCAGCAGCTTCCAGGGAGAGCGCGACTCGTGCCGTGCAGGGCGCCCCGGAGCGGAGCGCCGTGGAGCGGCTTTCTGAAGCACCCGGCGGAAGCGGCTTGGCGCCTCCCGAGTCGGACATTGGGAGTGACGTGACTGGCGATTGGCGGCGGTACGGGTCGGGTGCTGTGCCGGGTGCTGTGCCGCGCAGAGTGCCGTGCTGCGCACAGTGCGTCACATGATTGATGGTTGTGTTGAGAGTGACGCATAGCTGCGAATGACGTGTGGTTTGCCATGTGGAGTGCTGAGTGGATCATTAGTGATCGGAGGCGTCCCCGTGAGGCGCCAGTACCGCGAGAATACTGGGCCAGAGGCTGCGGGTGTTGACTGCACCCTAAAGTACAGGGAGAATGGGTGCCACCGTAACTACTGGGGGCACCTAGAGGAGCCTTAACTACAGCCAACGGGGACTACTGCCTTAAGTACTGGGACGTGTTCTAGTACTTAACGGGCAATTGAAGCTGAACTACTATGAGCAACTTTAGGAGCAATATATTGGGATATTTGGCCAGTACTTAAGCGATCCAGTACATTAGCTGGATACTTAACTAGAGTACTTCGGCCAATAATTCCCAAATAAAGGTGGACCCACCCTACCTCGGAGAGCTACCCGTCCAAGTTTAGTTCACCACCGGACTACTACTGCTAAGTACTGTAGTACAATACCTTTAAGTACTACAGTACATTGAGGCATCGAGGACTACCACTAAGTACTGCGAGTACACCAAGTACTGCAGTATATTAAGGCAAAGTACTGAAGTACTGATGTTAAGTACTATAGTATATTAAGTTAAGAGGGAATTTTCTTGATAGAATTTTGTGGTGGTTCTTAGGAAGTGAGTGGTGGAGTGAGGGAGCGGGTAGTAGGGGTGTTGGCAAGAATGGGGAAATATTGAGAGTGTTGAGTACTCTCCCCAGAACTTGCCAAACCCTCAGGAGAATTAGTTCCCTGTAGTGCAGCAGACCCAACTCCCCCCAGGAGAGTCCCAAGTCAGCGGGTCACCTGGTTGAAGCAACCGGTAGCGGTCTGTCTGCTAGGGGGAGGAAGAGGGTAGATAAGGTGAATTGTAATCTTTTGGGTGTTCACCTCCGTCCAAAGGCCTGGCTAGTGGTTGGCGATCGGTCTTACTAGTCGGACCCTAGCCCTTTTTTGGGCCTGGTTCCTCGCGATACCCCCTACCATGTAGGAGGTTGGGTTTACCCGGAGTGTGACATTCGAAGGATTGCAATGAGCCTTCTTAGACGTGCACCCCACCAAAAGCCCTTTGTCATGCTAGTGGCGGCGGGTTGGCTCTAGGAGTTGTGCACACTCATCCTTCCTCAAGGCAAGGAGAATTTGTGGAAGGGTGTTGGAATTGTGAGTCACGAAGCCTTGTTGAAGGGGCGGTGACAGAATCACAAGGAAGACATCTGGAAGCAAGGTGAACAGGGCGAGAGAGAGGCATTGGGGAATAGGTGACTACGCCTTGGTATGTTTCCAAGGTTGGAGGACAGTAAACCTCATTGCTACACAATATACTACCCTCAGTGTCTAGATGTCTGAGGAAGTAATCCATCGATTTCAGTGCCTCACCCTAAGGTCAAAATTTGATTGGATTATTCTGCATTGTTGAGAAGGACAGAGAGATCCTAAGCATGGAAAATAGAAGACTTTGATTTTAGGTAGCTAGGCTGGGAATCAGAGGCCAAGAATAAGAGGTTGATAATTGTGTACATCTGTACTCTGTGGCTCACCCTTTTGAGCTACAAGGAAAAGAGTAAATAGACTAGCAGCTCCAAGAAGAAGTGCCAGCATAGGGGCAATAGAACCATGAGCTAGAGGTGGCCACCCGGATCCATTAATAGCGGACGGGGGCTGCCGTCCATTAATACCCGTTGATTTAGCGGACCACGCCCTCTCTGTTGCTGACGTGGTACGGATGGCAGCGGACGGCTGGCCCCAGTCAGCGGACTCTGCGGATTCCGCTTGGGTGTTAACGGATATTCTCTTATGGACCGGAAGCCACGTACCCCATCCGCTAATCCAGCGGATGACAGCGGACGTGTGTACCAAGACAGCAGATGACAGCAGAGCCCAGGCAGTAAGTACTGATTTCCAAATCTGGGGATCGGGTTGATTGCCAGCGTGGCTCAGCCAGGGTCCACATACAGCGGACGTTGGCTGTGACTGCACACATATTTTGTTGCCCTCCTGTTGCCATCCGCCGTCTCCAACCCCTGCCGCCCCACGCTTGGGTCATGGACCCACCAGGTGAGGCATACCGCGGCACAGGCAAGGCAAGCCACAGCACAGGCAAGGCAAGGGGACGCCATTAGTACCGCCGCCATGGCGGGAAATGCCGGGCCGCGCGGGGGAAGGGGGGTCTCGGATGATCTGTTGGCTGAAAACACAGTGACATATTAGGTTTGGTTAATCCGCACCGATGATGCGAGGCATAAGCGCGCTAGCCTCTTGTTTGTGGCTGGGAGCAGCCACCTCGATACTGCCGCCTTTCTTTGTGGGCCGGAGGCTGAACGTGGGGTGTGTGGGAAATTCAGTTGTTGGCTGAAAACCTATGTGTGGCCGGATTCAATCCGCCGGTGATGCACAGGCATAGCGCGCAATCCTGTTTTGTGGCGAGGGCAATGCCCTCAGTACCGCCTGCTGTGGCGGGAAATTCCGGGCCGTGGGGGGTGTTGGGGGGGGGTCTCGGATGATCTGTTGGCCGAAAACCTATGTGTGGCCGGATGCCATCCGCCGGTGATGCACAGGGATAGCGCTATCCTGCTTTGTGGCCAGGGCAACGCCCTCAATGCCGCCTGTTGTGGCGGGAAATTCCGGGCCGTGGGGGGTGTTAAAAAGGGGGGTCTTGGATTATGTGTGGACTTTGGAAACCTGGTGGCACATGGCCGGGTGGGAAGATCATGGCCGGGGATTGACTTCACTCCGGGATTTTGCCTGTGACCCTCACCACCTGTGTTACTGTATTCGCAGAGTCCTCAGGCGCTACCAATGCTGAAACGGAAAGCAGGCAGGGGCGCCTTGAGCACAATGGACGTGTAGGTGCGGTGGACGTGTACCTCTGTGCAGCAAGCCTGAGTGCCGCCTATTGTGGCTGTGTGCTGTGGTTGGTGGTAGTACCCGCCGTCACATGGCTGGGGAAACCTTGGCAGTTCGTTCCTTCCATATGGCCATGCATTGCACAGGGTGCACCACTTGTCGCTGCAATACCCATTGTCTTTGCTTAGATGCCACCAGCATTATTTGGCAGTACCCGCCGCCACCTGGCTGGGGAAATCTTACCACTTTGTTACTTTTATTTGGCTGCACACTGTACAGGGTGCGTTATGTGTCGCTGCAATACCCATCGCCTTTTTTTTCCTTACGTGTCACCACCATTTTGTGGCAGTACCCGTCGTCCCCTGGCTAGGGAACCTTAGCAATTCGTTCCCTTTATGTGGCCGTGCATTGTACAAGGTGTGTTGCACGTCCTGCAATACCCAACGCCTTTCTTTGCTTAGATACCACCACCAATATGTGGCAGTACCTGGCATCAGCTGCCTGGGGAAGCCTTCCCAGTTTGCTCCTTTTATTTTGCCGTGCATTGTACAGGGTGTGTTGTATATCCCTGCAATACCCATTGCCTGTTTTTCCTCATGTGGCATGACCATTTTGTGGCAGTACCCGCCGTCACCTGGCTGGGGAAACCTTGGTAGTTCGTTCCTTCTATGCAGCCATGCAATGTACAGCATGCACGAACTGTCCCTACAATACCCATCGTCTTTCTTTGCGTAGGTGCCACCACCATTACTTGGCAGTACCCGCCGTCACCTGGCTGGGGAAACCTCAGCACTTTGTCCCTTTTAGGGGGCCGTGCATTATACAGGGCGTGTTGCATTTCCCTACAATACCTATTGTCTTTGCTTTGGTGGTACCACCAGTATGTGGTAGTACCTGCCGTCACCTGGCTGGGGAAACACTGTATTCTGTTCCTGTGTTAGGTCGGAAGCGGCCCCTGAACAGGGGCCAACGTTACAAGGATGGTTGAAAGCGCCGGCACAGACACAAGAGGAAGGGGGGAAGGAGATGTGCAGGGGTGAAAGTCAGGCGGCGGATAGAAGCTGCACATGGTTGGGAAGCTGAGCGCAATAGGGAAGCTCTAACAGATAGATTAGAGGAAATACAAGAAGTGGGGTTGGGTGGCCTGCCCTCGGGGGTGTGGCGGCCTATACATGACCATCTCGCCCCAAAGGACCAGGCCCGATTAGCCGCCGTAAGCGGATACATTAATAGCGCATTGGAGGGGGCAGAAGGGGCACGGTTATGAAAGGAACAACACAAGAGACAGAACCCCCCCCCAGTCTTGGGGAGAATGGTAGAAGCGTCGCAGGCAGGAACGCAAACAAGTGGATATGAATCGCCGGGCTGCTTATAAAACACATCAGTGCATGGCTATCGTAGATTTAGTGCTGCACCGGGGGGAGCACATGGTGGGGTACAAGTATATTAGCAGAAAATATAGAATAACTCAACCGTCGTTAAGACGCCTGGAAGAAAGACTCTCTGAAGACGATTTTTTTTCACAGGTTGGGTGGGAGTTCAATGTCATGGACTCCGGCCTCCTAACAGGGAGTGACACGGAGACTTCCTCTGATGGGGATTAGTTTTTTTTAACAAAACAACTTGTCTGATTGTGAGGTGAAGTCCAAGTACCGCCTGCCACCGGTGAGGAAGGTGACATTTGTTGAACAGTCCATGGTTGTGAGACGCTTTTCTGCCTTAATTTCAGAGAAGAAAGTGTCCTCAGACCGTCCTTGTAACATCTGAAATCCATCGTCGAATATATGTTGCCTCGGTTATTTATGCAATGGACGTGTGCGCCAGACTCTGTTGGCAGCGATGGTGGTGTTGACCTCGCAGCATTTGTTGCTGAGCAAGGAGTCCTAGACGCACATTAGGTTCCTGCTGGGAGAGGTGTGTTGAGCTCTGCAGACACTGATTCGCTTGGAGGTGCATCGCCAAGTTCGAGTGTCATTGTGGTGGAGGATGTGCCACAGTGCAGGGCCAAGAGAAGGCGTCTGACCACCCCCGAACCGCTTGCCATGGCTGTTGATGTGCGGACTCCACACAAGCAACAACAAACACTAACTACAGCAAAGCAGTCCACGCGCATGGTGGCGGCCTTGGAGGAAGGGTCGCCGAGGACACGATGCAAGCAACGCCACCGCAAAGGGGATCCAGGCCACCAGGAATGGTGTAGAGAGGGGTTCAAGGTAGATAAGGTGCCAGGGCCCGACAAGAGACCATGTTCCATTACTGCTGTTTGCCGGTTGTGTTTGAGGGGGGGCATTACCAAGACATACAAAATGTTGTCATACAACCCGAGAAAGAAGTACCCGACCAGTGCCAGTTGGACGGGGCCCTCAAACCATTTGAAAGACAAACATAGCGTTTTCAGTATTGAGGCACTTCGAGATGAACTCAGTAAACCTCCGGGCAACTGGCAGATGAAATTGGGTACATCGTTGGAAACCTACCTGGAGACATGGCACCCTAGGACCTCAGAATAGAATAGGGCGATGACCCACATGGCCAAGTACGTCAGTTTCGCTAATGCACCATACCACCTGGCTGAGACGGCGCCCTTCGCTCGTTTCATGCAAGCCTTTAGTCCCCGTTGGTTATCTATTGGTAAGCAAACAATTGTGAGGTCGGTGGCAAGACAGGCCAATGATATCAAGCGGGAAATAAGGAAAGAGGTGTCCTAAATCCGAGACAAGTCGAGAGTTACCATGACAATGGACATTTGGACAAGCAGGAGCACGGACTCGTATATAACAGTGATATTGCATTGGGTGGACGCCGATTGGAGCCTAAAGAAACGCATACTGGGTGAGTTTGGATGGCATATTCTGTGTCCTATGATATTTTCAATATTCGTGGTTCTCAATTGTTTACTGTTTGCATCCGTGCTATGATTAATGGCCACTCGTGTGTGCTTTGCCAACCGTGTTATGTGCACTCGCTGCACTAGTACTGGCCTTCACTGGCTAGGAATCACGCCTTATTGAACATAAATCATGGATGCTATGTTGCCATGGCACGATAGCGATGAGTACTAGCCTGTATCGGCCAATATAGTATGACATATATCATGTGCAAAAGGTAACCCCTGTCTTTTAAAGCACAGCACGTTGGTGGTGTCAGGGACTGCCAGCTTCCCTGAGAGACACACTACAGACGCGATAAGCCGTGCCTTGCTAAAGATCCGATTGAAATATGGCCTGCACCCTGTAGTTCCGCGTGACCAAGTCATGACGGAGTCGGAGATGGAAGCGGACCCTGTGCATGCATTTCAGTTCGAGTCGCCGTGTGATCGTGTGGCTCTCACCATGGACTGCGCCTCCAATATGAGTTCAGCAGCCGAGAAAAAGGAGATTTTTGATTGGCACCCCTGCATTTGCCATATGTTAAATACCACAGTCAAGGCCGGTTTTCAACATGTGAAAGAGTTTCAGCAGCTCGTTCAACCGCTTCGCGAATTGGCAAGTCATTTTCACAAATCGCCCGTTGCTTGGAAGCTTTTCCGCTGCGTGCAAAGGAAGATGCTAAAGGAGGAAGTGGCCGGCGATGTATCATCAGATGATGATGAGGAGGATTACTCAGGTGTAAGGGAAGAGGATGATGTTGCTGAGTTGCCCAATGATCCTGATGCAGATCTAACGGTTCCTGACAATGAAATGGAGCAGGCTTGTCCAAAGCGAATATTGCGTCTGGGGACTTGGTGCCCGACGAGGTGGAACAACATGTATTTTTTGATTAAAAGGGCGGTTTTGTTGGAGAGAAGCATCCGCGAGTATATAGCAAACGCAAGAATTCCTAGGATAATTATACCAGCAGCTGGGTGGTGCATTTTCAAACAAGTGCTCCAGTCCTGGAGTCCATACGGGAGTTGTCTGAGCGATGTGAGGGGGACGAGTATATTACCATATCGGATGTCCTCTATAATGTGTTGAAGTTGTTGTACGACTGGCTGTATATCACTGACACCGATGCACATGCAAAACCTGTGTTGCTTGACTTCACCTCTGAGTTCACAAAGAAATTGTGTGCGGATTGTGATAATGTCAATCTAATATACAACTGGGCATTAGCGGCGGCTGTGGACGGAAGGAGGAATACATTGCACTAGATGAGGAGGATCTGGAACAATGCTGACGATTGGCCAAATTTGGTGAAAGAATATGACACCCTGGCAAAGTTCCAAGCGATGTTGAAGAAAGAGATGACGGCATTGGTGAGTTCAGTTCTGATTTGTGGTCTTTACCTTTGTAAATGTGTGCATCCAACTATGGATAGTTTTGGCTAGTACCGAGTGTCCTTTGTGCCTTTGCATGCACGACTGTGCCTGTTGTGTATTTCACCTTAAACGGCCATCTCCTGGGATCACTTGGCTGCATGGGGTGCCTACTTTTGTATCTTGCTTGTGTGACTAACAGCGTGCATATGACTTCTGCAGTTGAGGCACATGGTGAAGGCGCCCAAAGTCCATTCCTCAGGCTCATCATCCGAAGAGGATGCAGCACAGGCTGTGCAGTAGAGTTGGCTAGACGCGGCATCACCCCCACCTAAGGGACCACTATATTTCCAACGATCAAGACAGAGAAGACGGGCCCCATGCTCCCCACTGCACATGGACCCAGTGGAGGCCGAAGTCGAAAGGTGGTTTGATTTGAAATGTACACCAGCATGTGAATATAAAAAAAAATGGAGTGCTGGGGATTGGTAGGGCGAGAATCACACCAGCTTCCCCTTGGTGGCCAGGCTTGCACGTTGAATATTAGCAACACAGGTGAGTGGGTGAGTACAACTGGCTGTGCATATATACCAAAGTGCCCTTATGTGAAATATGGAGTTGAAAGAAAGGAAAGTACTGAATATCTTTGGTTGTGTTGCAGGTTTCCAACGCCATCAGTGAATGCTCATTTTCCAAGTTTGGTTTTATTGTAATGCCAACTAGCTATGCATATATGCCACAATGCCCTTATGAAGTTCACAGGCTGAGAAGTACTTAAGAAATTTTTAGAGAAGTAATTAACGGAAAATTGACGGAAATTAACCTTTGTTCGCTATTAACGGATCCGGGTGGCCACCTCCAGTGGAAATTGTGGAGTACCGCCGCAGCGAGGGTGCGGTACCACGGAGATAGAAGATAAGATATCATGACTTGTAATATTCCGTTGTCCTGTGTTGAAGTGCACATATTGAACACACTATATTGGAGTGGTGGATGAACTTTGGGTATCATATAGATAGAAGAAAATTTTATTCAAGAAATGCGTCCCAACAAGTACTGCGATTGGTGGATAGACTTTACAGTCGCTGCCCTGGCGTGGAAACTTCTGGAGTACCGCCGCAGCGAGGGTGCGATAGGCAGAGATGGTAGATAACAAATCACGACTCGTACTATTCGTTGCCTGTTTTCATGTATGTTGAACTGTTGAACTTTGACGAATGGTGGATGAACCTAGGGTATCATATAGATAGAAGATATTTTCTATGAGAAATGTGTCCAATCGAATAGTGCAATTGGTGGATGGGCTTTACACTCGCTGCCCTGGCGTGGAAACTGTGGAGTACCGCCGCAGCAACCCATCGTTATATGTGATACGTATCACCCATGCCCAAGTATGTTGAGTGGCTCAATTGTGTTCAGAGGTGAACCCTCTTTGCCACCTGCCTCAGATGATGTGTGTGTGTGTGTGTGTGTGTGTGTGTGTGTGTGTGTGTGTGTGTGTGTGTGTGTGTCCGCGTTTGGTATTACAACTATGCCGAACCCTGGTTGGAATGGCCGGGAAGACTTGCAATGGGAGTGTGGTACGCATTGCATATTACGCAACAGTACCAGCCGTAGCAAGTGGTGCAGGATTGCATGCATACACTAGAACTTTACACACGGCTTGTGTGTTGTTCAGTTCTCCAAATCACTCCATGTATTACAAACCGCAAAATACATGACCTGGAAGACGCCCACATAACGGACCAAAATTATTAATCAACGGATATTTTGTTGCGGACCGGACGCCGCACACGTCATCCGTTAACTTAATGGCAAATAACAGTGATGAAAAAGTGAGAGCCGGATTTTGCGGATGGCAGTACGGCAAATAGCGCACCGGATATTACCGGACGAATATCACACTCAATTTTACGGACCGGACTTAACGGACTGGACGGCACCCGAGTGTGGCCAACACTACCATGAGCATTATTGAGCATGGTTCCTCAAATGAAATGCCCAGAAGAAACCATATATCAAATGAGCCAGTTGAGGGCGTGCTTTAAGATGAGCAAAGAAAGAGGCTCGAGATGAAAAAGAGGACTTTAGACTATACAATTGACCTTGATAAGGGCGTGAGTGCCCCAGACTTAGAGGGAATAGAGTTTGCTCAAAAAGGTCAAAATTTGCCAAAAATTGTCCAAGGGAGTATTTCCTGCTTAAGGGGATACAAAAAGGGAGACCTCAGAAAACAGTGGAGCAAACAAAAAACCTCAAGCGATAGTAAGACCGTCTGAAGACTTCAAAGACTTGTCAGGGAGGTTCTGGGGCCCTCAAGGAATTCTAGGCTTGCCTAGTAGGTCCCAAATATTATGGCCTCTAAGGAAATCGGTCGATGCTCATTTGGATGAAGAGGCGACACGCCCAAGTGTAT
Source organism: Ostreobium quekettii (assembly GCA_905146915.1). Classification (NCBI taxonomy): domain Eukaryota; kingdom Viridiplantae; phylum Chlorophyta; class Ulvophyceae; order Bryopsidales; family Ostreobiaceae; genus Ostreobium; species Ostreobium quekettii. The sequence goes on from CAJHUC010000294.1 coordinate 36,611, forward strand.
CCTCAAAAGCAATTGATATGCAAGCTGCCCTTATCGATTGCATAGAGGACCAGAAGAAGCTCAATTGATTCTGTTACTGCTGGAGATGTTAAGTGCTGGCAAAGTATAAAATTGGTGGTGAGAAATCAAAGTGTGAAAAGTGCAGAGAAGTTCGAAATGCTTCTAAGCCTAAATGGATTTCTAAATGATGGGAATATGGGCTGAAGAGAAGTTACTCTATTTGCACTTATGAGGGAAAAAAGGGGAAAATGCCAACTTACAGTGGACCCTCCCACAATGATTCTTGGGATAAGGCGACCATGCAAGTTGGAGGTGGTAAAGGCGTTCCTTGAGGATCTCTCTGAAGAGGAGTGGACTGTCGCCAAATGGGAAGACATGATGGAATTTCCCTCAAATGGGCAAAAATCTAATGCTAAAGGGAAATGAATTGGAGGTAGTGGAATTGGCGATGGGAGAACAACTCAAAATGCAGAAATATAGAAAAGGGCATAAGAGGACCTGAGATATTGCGCCTAGGAGTGGAATTAGAGGATCCGAGTGCCTCATAAGACTCGGTATGCTATCTCAAAAAGCGGAGAAAGGCTTATGAGTTTTGAGCTCGCCCCCTCCAACCAAACATTGTGACAACTACCCGCACTATAAGTCCATTGGATGGTCTGGCCTTTGTGGGCGAGGTGATTAAAACTTAAAAATGATAGGGAATGGCCACAGTGTGGGCCAGTAAGGGCCATTGAAGGAAATAGAGATGAAGGCCGATCAATTGATTGGGAAGCAGTTTAATATACTACTGAGAAGATACAGATGCTTCTCTGTGTTAGTGACAGAGGAACTAGTTAGTCCTCGACTCTAACCAACTAAGAATGCATATAGGGATTGTTGTCCAAAAGTGCCAGACTAACTGGTTGACCCATCATATTAGTGCCGGGCAAAAATGTGCCAAATGGCTAAGGATGAGGAGGCACAGGGTAGTGAGGTATCGATACCGTCATTGGCCTAAGCAGCTACCAAAGGAGCCTTAAGGAGACGCTTGAATGGGGTGTCTACTCATGCATTGGAGTCTACGTCATAAATGGCATTGACCCCCATCATATGCGCCATTGGGGTGCCTGTTCAGGCATTGGAGTATATGTCAGAAATGGCATTGACCCCCAATGAGGATCAGGGAGAAGAGGCTCTGGCTGACCCTAATACTACAGGTGTGGATCACCTGAGGGCAGCTCACCATAACCATTTGCTATAGGTCGTTGAAGCAATGGTCATTGAAATAATGATGCATACCTTGGTGGGGTTGAGTATAGCCAGAAACTTCATCAATAGCCAGATGAAGCCTTAACCACCATTAGTATCTACATGTGCTGACTCCTTATTAGAGTTGGCCAGTTGGGAACTATCATCTCTACTGGCAGTTGGTATAGCACTTTACTTAGTGCTTACTCTTTACTGGAGTTAGCCATTGGAGAACTATTATCTCCACTGGCGTTGCACCTCATAGGCTGATGAATATCGGAATGGCATAGAGCCAAATTTACTAGAAGACAGATTTGTTGGTGTCTTGGGTGCCATAAGGAACAAGAGGATATCACCAGCATATCTTCCAAGAGGTTCTGTGCATAGAAACTGGGGACTATCTGGTCATTAGCAAAACCTTCAATCTTCTGAGGGAGAAGTTATCTGACTCCCCGTATGGTCATCAAAGAGGAAGACATCTCGCCAAATTGAGCTTCCCTCATTTTGGGAACCAATTTTCTCAATGAATGTGGGCAAAATAGAGAATCACGCTGAAGATCCTTCATTATCATTAAGCGGTGAAGGATGTCCCCTAGGGGGAAGTAAAATAAAATCTTCTCCGCATCGATTGAGGATGGGAAGTCTCAGCAGAAGCCTAAGGGCACATGCAGATAGTGAAAACCAAGGAGGCAGGCCATTGTGCAATATGCTTAGTGGATTACAGGTTGATGCATAGCACAAGTATGAGGGCCAACTAGGCAGAAAAGCCGGTACTATTCCGCACTATGAAGACCAAGGAACTGCTTGCTACAAGGATTAGGAGGAGTAAGAGAGTATTGTAGTATTTAAAAGTAGTATTGACAAGACTCTGAGAGGAAAGAAGGAAGTAGGAGGAGTGAAGGAAACCTTGGTTTTGAAACGGGTCCCAATGAGCTGAGACCCTTGCTGTCAAAATCAAGGCAATCTTGGAGTGGCCGGTGCCCAAGAGCATTGCCGATATGAAGTTTCTTCTAAAGGCTTGCAATTTTTTGTTGGAATGTTGTCCGATGGACTCGGCGAAATTGCAGCTATATTGATGGACTTCACCAAAGAGGATAAGCAGTCTTTTTGGACAAATTAGTAGGAAAATACCTTCAAGCTGCTGAAGGAGGCATTAACAACTGCTTTAGTACTAAGCTTTTGGGATTTAAGAGGAAAATCACTACCACCATTGTTGTGTACAGAGGTGTCAGTGAGCGCCATTCCTTGAGAGGATTTAGAGGAGGACTACAGCCGATTGTTAAGGAATTAAAGTGGAATTCGGCTAATCCAATAATGGCGCTTATGAAAAAGAGCTTTCAAGAAGTGTGTGAGCAGTTGGGAAATGGCGCCACTACTGTTAGGCTGCTATTAAATAGTCCAATGTGATTCGCCCAAAGTTTTCCTAATTGGATGATGTGGGCGAACACAAAGTGAATCTAAGTGCTGCAAGGTTGAGACTGTGACTTGGTACTTGTCCCCAGGCAACACAGCTTTGTCGATTCCCTTTTACAACACCCAAAAGATTAAGAGGATGATTAGGGTGCAAGCAGAGGGAAAGCACTGATCCAAGATTGCAATCAGTGAGGGAAAAATCTGTTGATGCTATTCAGGTATATTTGGATAAAATTAAATCCAAACCTGAGACAATCTGTTACGCACACTGACCTGACGTGGGGGACGCCCTACTCATGGCCCCTTGGTGTGAGGGACGCCCTGCCCAAGGTATGGTGACATACACCAACCAACTTAGCAATATTATACGATATGGGAATAGGTCGGGGTGGTCCCGCCTAGGTCCCCGTAAGGACTTAGGTGCCCGGCGAGGTGAGTCCGCGGCTTAAAGAGGGCAGGAGCCCCACACCAGAAACCTTCACGTATCATTTGGTTTTGGAGCCACCTTTGGGTGGACCACCACGCCAGCCTAAAGCCTAGGCCAGAAGCAAGCGCGACCCTCCCCGGCCTCCTCTGCAATGGAGGCCGAGGAATCCGATTCGTCAGCCCGAGAGGGCACCCCAACATCCCGAGAGGGAAGACCGATATCTGGGGTCGGTCAGCAAGAAGGCGCAACCTGTGAGGGCGTGATGGAGGTTGAGTCAGTCCGAGAGGACCAACTTGAGCCGTTGGCATGCCAAGAGCAGGAGGGAGCTCAAGACCAGCCCATGGCGGAAGCCCAGGCTAAAGAGAGCCAAGAGGCGGCGGCAACCGAGAAGATGGCCGCCCTACTATAAGACCCAAGGGTCATGGCTCTCCTGGAGAAGATGGCCGCATCCACTGCGGCCAAGGCCCAAGATGCCCGCGACTGGGAAGCCACAGCCCGGATCGCACAGCTGGAGATCATCACAGCCTCTGTGCAAAAGGAGGCAAGGCGGCATGAAATTGCCTTAAAAAAAGCAAAGGACAAAGGCTGAGAAGCCAATGTCGCCCGCATTTTGGCAGAGGAGCATGTAGCCAATCTCAGCGACCGGTTACACAAGCAGAAGGAGCGCGCCTGTGAAGCTGAGGAGCAGAGCGTGGAGCAGTCCAAGCAACCTGAGAGGGTACCAAGTCCGACTGCGGCAAAGATGCCAACGATTCCAGAAGCTCAAGGGGCTAAGGACCAGAAGACCGTCAGGCGGGCGAGCGCAAAGTGCAAGAGTCCCATAGCAAGTGAGGCTTGGAGACAACAGGCCAAAAGGGCCAGAGTTGCGTGCCCATGGGCTGATGTTGCAGGCCATTTGGCCACCGATCCAAACCCATTGAGCCATGATCCAAGCCCCGCGGCTCATATGCCAGGGCCCCCGAACAATGTTCCGATCAAGCGGGTAAAGTCGCAAGTGTGCGTAAGAACCCCGAGTGAGGGAGATCGGACCAGTGAGGAGTCCCTCATTGAGAGTGCCTGTGCAGTATGTGGGCATAGCCCGAGCAGGCCGAGAGGCCCAGATTGGAGTCCTCGGAGACCGGCTCTGCCGGAGTGGGGACCAAATGAGGAAGAGCGTGTACTAGAATTTGAGCCAGATGCCGCCAATCCTTACAGCAGGCAGCAGAAATGCTGAGCCGTGTGGACACGTTTCTACAGTGAACGGCTGAGCGACTTGGACGAGGGTTGGAGAATGGCCTCAGAAAGGTTTGGAGTGAAACTGACCACCGCACAGTTGGTGAGGATCCAACGGTGGTATGGCCCCGGGATGGCGACACATATCGCCCGGGAGGACCCCAATTGGCCGGAAAAGATGGCCTTTGCATTGAGGCACATCCTCGAGCCTTGGGACTTGAGTGATGGTAGCCCTGAGAGGCCAGACCCGCAAGGCCCCCACGAAAGATAGGAAGAAATATCAGAATTATCCCTCTCATCTTGTGCGTCCCCATTGCCCGAGGACATGTCCACAAGGGCACAAGTTCACAGGATGGAGAAAGAGAGGAGACATGCACGCAACCAAGATTGGTTTGAATGTGCTAAGCAGCTCGATGAGCAAAAGGCTCATAAAGAGCGCCGACGTAAAGAGCAAAGGGCTCTACAGCAAGAGAGGGATAAACAATTAAATCCTGAGAAATATGAGCAGAAGCAAGCCTGGAGAAATTAACAGGAAAGCTGATTTTCATTGTCACTTCATGTCCGCTGGCAGAAACCAGAAGGCCCGGTGGGTTGAACCAGTCGAAATGGTGGATGAACTGGATCCCGCTACTCAGGCAAAAGCTTTTGGGCGGCTTGAGAAAGGGCCGGCAAAACGAGCACCCTGCGAGGAGAAAATGGCTCAAAGGAAACCCAGATGGGCGGATGAGTCTAGTAGCGGAGACAGCGGGGTAAACCACCCGGCTCATTTTGCATCACCGGTTCAGCCTGAGAGGGCCGCAAGTTCTATGGAGCCCAAGCAGCCTAAGAAAGCGACCAAGCCCAAAGTGGCAGTAAAGAAAGATACAGGTAAGATCCCTGACAAAGTTGTTAGGAGATCTGCACATACTCCTCTTATCAGAAAGCAATCCAAATTTGGTGATTCTGTTGGTCGTGACAAGGTTGCGTATGTTTGCTCAGCAGGCCCATCGGCCAGTCCTATTCCTCCGGAGTGGCATGAAATTTTTGCCGTAGTAAAACGACAAGAGGAGGAACTGGAAAGGGCCAGGGCTGAGGCTGATAAGCAAGCGCAGCTGCTAGCTACCTTGGGAAAGGAAGATTTTGCGGCATTCATAAAATTCAAAGAATTTCAGCATGCCCAGGAGCAGCAGCAGCCTCAACAGTAGGCGCCAGCCCCCCCTCAAGGGGAAAGCAACCCTGGCCAAGTTACCCAAGAAATCCGATACATCAAGGGTAAACCTGACCCCACCTATAAGAGGCAGCGCCAGCAATACAGACTGAAGGAGCCCCGTCGGGCAACAGCAGGGCCAACTCCCAGGATCCAAGTACCCATGGTTCAAGACGTCCACAGATACTGGGACTTGATTGTGGCGTTTTGTGATACCTACGGTGGTGTGTACTACAAGGGGTACTACCACCCCAGAGGCGGCGCAGCACCATACCGTGCATCAGTCCCACTGGACGCCTTGAGGAGAATCCCCACCTGCCTACGCCTCAACTTTGAGGCACAACAGAGGGCCTTGGAGATTCACATTCTAGGGCTCCAAGAAGCAGCCACTGAGTGGCATGCAGTACAGAGGATCGGAAAGAGGATACCCCAAGAGGGAGACCCGCAAGGGCAAGTTGTCTCGAGAGTGCCTATCCCTCAGGCACCTCAGCCAACGCCTGTCCCTGCCCGGCCATATACAATGGGCCAAGCAGGACCAGCGGGAGAGCCACAACAGCCCCACACTATGTAGCACAAAATTGCGGCGCTGCAGGCCATGTCTCCATTCGGACAGCCGGGGCCATCCTCACAACCGCAGCCACAAATGGTAAGACAATACCAACCGCCCTCTCCATCCCATCAGTAGCCTGAGCAAGATGAGGAGGAGCTATTGTTTGAAGAACCGCAGCTGCAGTACATGCAGGCCCAAGAGCCACCACATCAGGAGCGAATGGCCTCCGTTGCAATGGGCCTCCACATGGCGACAAACGGGCCACCGCCCCTATGGCCCTTATGGCCCTAGATATTTGGGGATGGGCCAGGGTTATCTGACCGCTACCCAGGAGGTTCCTTTTGCTCCTGTGTATCTGCAGCCCAAGAGGGCAGTTTAGGTGAGCATGCCAAAAATAAATACACAAGGCATTAAACCACCTAAATGGAATGAGGACAAGCAGGCCTTGACAAAGTGGTTACAGGAAATCATTTTGTATTTCAAAACCACTGTTGCACCCCGGAGTCAGTGGGGATGGATAACACTGAGCACTCTTGAAGAGTCAGTGAAGCATAGCCTACTTGCACAATTAGGTCACTTATGGGGAGTGACTATTAATACAGAAGTGCTCTCAAGGCCCAACTTTCAATTGTCATGGGAACAATTTAAGTATGGGATAGAAACACTTTACGATCATAAATGCTCAGACTTTGAAATTCGGTCTGAGTTAGTAGCCTTCACAAAGGCAGAGACTTTGGATCCCGACACCATCAAATACATGCAGCTTTGGAATAAACGTTTCTTAAGTGTGAGAACGATTTGGATGGTTATTCCAAACAAGATGCACTATTTACAAGCCTACGTCCTGATATAAAGCAAAAATGCTCGTTGAACCAAGACGGTGAGCAGTGGACCACTTACGCAAACCTAAGGGCGCATTTGTATAAAGTGGCACCTGCACATAACCAGGAATATAAGTCATATGGCTTTCGTCAGAATGGCGGCTGCACCAGCAAAAGCATTACAAACAATAACCTTGGCATGAACTGGATCATCCGGAAGCACCAAGCTTTGAAGGTTGATAATAGGAGCAAACCCATTACCCAAAAACCCCAAACTTGAGGAATATCAATGCGCAAGAATCCCAATGTGGATGCACAGGGGAGAGTCCACGGAGATCGCAGATATGAGCCCATAGAGGCGATCCGTGACCCTATAGAGGGCAAGTATGTTACAAGTCCCACGCAGCTCAAGGACACTACTATCGAGGTGTTAAAATGGGTGGGACGATGCTTCCGGTGCTTCAAGCCGTTCAGTGCCGGGCAGCTGTCTGACGGGACTTATGATCAGCACGGTACATTGCCACCAATGAAGGTGAGATCTCCACCAATGAAGTGGAGTTAAAAATGTCATAATGTGGTGAACTCGATTTGCCTGAAAGTGCAAAAGAGTAATGTGAATAATCACACTCTGTGAGTGCAGCCTGTGAACTCTCGGCAAATTGTTGCACCTGTAGTGCCTGTGCCTAAAGTGTCTACAATGGGGGCACTAGCTAGTATTAAGCACCAGCAAAAGAGTCACAATGACTCTCCAACCCGAGAGGGTAGCAAAACATAGTCAGACCATTCTGACCGTATGCTCCTCAACAAGCACTTTCAGCACATCCAATCGCTGGTGCCTCACCAGCTTACTTTGGATGCTTGCGCAAACCCCACAGGGGATAGCGCTCATAGTGAGCCGTTTTGTTCAATTGCAAAGAGCTTTCTAAAACAGCCCTTGCAGGATGAATTTGTATGGATTAATCCACCATTCCAGAAAACCATGCCCTTTCTGGAACATTACTTTGCTGAACATGCAAAATATCCCACCAAGTGTGGTGCATATATCCTCCTCCCTGCATAGTGGTGTTTTATCGAACATCCGCATTTGCAGCGAATGCGCACCTTGGTGCATTACCCCAAAGGCACTCGGTTGTTCACTCAACCATCTAACGACCCCTCAGGTCGTATAACCATGGATGGCGTCCCTTGGCCGGTGAATGTGTACTACAAACCCCCAATGGGAGTTGCCAGTCAATGCATTCGGGGCGTGACATCTGATCATCCCCGGCTAACGTTTATTGGCCATATTAGTCATCAGCCCATGTCCATCCTTTTTGACACTGGTGCGACGGGCACCACGTACATTACACCGGCTTGCTGCCGACGATTAGGGTTACACCTTAAACAACCCTTTGCAGCCTCTAACCGGCACATACATTGGCTTCATCAATCGCAGCGGCTAGCCCGCGCTATTTGCCAGGTGGTCGATCCCACTGAGTTCTCCACCTCTGCGTGTGTCTCTCAAGACCCTCTTGAATCAGAGGTCCTATTAGCCGATGGCACTGCACTCCCCTCTTTGGGAGTTGTTGACGTTCCTTTAACCATTCAAGGTTACAAGGATATCGTCTGCTGTGTTGTTATCAATCTCTCCAATGATTATGACATCATTCTCGGCGACAACTAGCTCTATGAGCATGCCGGTGTCATTGATTATCATTGTGGCCATATTCGGGTTGTCTCCCATGGCCGTGAGATCATTCTTTGCAATACATCGCATTGCACTTCTCTTTCCGCAACCCCTTTGGGTGTTCCCACAGCCCCTTCGACTGTTCGTCATTTGGGCCACTTGTGTTCTATTGGCCATGCCCATCGCCCCTACTGGCAGGGATCTCCTCTCTATTTGGTTTTGGTTTGCCAGGTCAGCGATCTCCCTGAGGGGGATGCACCAGGCCCTTCCGTCATGGCCATGATACAACAAGGTCGCAAGAACACTTCAGCCCTTGTCGATCCTACCAAGATCTCTGCATTCCTAGAGGAGTATAAGGACCTCTTTCCTGAGGAACTACCTGTAGGCCTTCCCCCAGATCGGGGTGTTGCCTTAACCATACCCTTAGAGGAAGGGACGAAACCGATAAAATGCCCATCATTCCGGTATAGTCCTAAGGAGATGGACGAGATAAGGGAGCAGGTAGACTACCTTTTGCGGAAAGGTCTCATTATGGAGAGCAGCAGCCCTTTTGGGGCCCTGGTACTATTTGTACCAAAGCCTGATGGCAGCCTCCGGATATGCATTGACTATAGGGCGTTGAACAAAGCCACTATCAAGAATAAGTGGTATATACCAAGGATAGATACCCTATTGGATCAGTTGCAAGGAGCCAAAGTCTTTTCGGCAATCGACTTGCAACAAGGGTACTATTAGCTCAGAATTGATAAGGCCGACTATGCCAAGATGGCGTTTGTGACGCCTTTGGGCTTATATGAGTTCAAGGTTCTTCCTTTCGGACTTGCGAATGCCCCAGCAATCCTCCAACAGACGATGCACCATATCATTGGTGACCAAATTGGCAAACACGTCCTTATTTACTTGGATGATATCTTGGTGTTTAGCCAATCTGTGGAAGAACATTTGCAACACCTGAAAAAGGTGTTAGAAGTGCTACAACAACAGAAGTTATATTGTCGTCTACACAAATGCCAGCTCAACAAAGAGGATATCTCCTACTTGGAACACATTGTGTCACAAGAGGGCATTCGCCCAGACCCCGAAGGGATTGAGAAAGTACAAAACTGGCCTGTACCGCAGTGCGTGAAGCACATTCAACAATTTCTTGGTTTAGCCAACTACTTTCGAAAGTTCATTCAGAGTTATTCAAAAATGGCAACTCCCTTAACAAACTTGACCAAAAAGAATGGCAAGTGAGAGTGGACGGCCAAGTGCCAGGCCACACTTGAGCACATAAAAAAATGCCTAACCACAACTCCTTTTCTCAAAATGCTAGACCCCAATAAACCCTTTGAGGTCATTGCGGATGCATCCCAAACTGCTGTGGGAGTAGTCCTCATGCAGGGCAATCATCCAATCTTTTACGCCAGCAGGAAATTTCTCCTTGCAGAGCTGAATTATAGCGTAACCAACCAGGAGGCGTTAGCTTTGGTGCATGCCATCCAGTTATGGCGTTGTTACCTAGAGGGTACACGTTTCAAACTGGTAACGGATCATTGCCCACTGATATATTTGAAGTCACAGCCATAATTGAGCAAAAGGCAGGCCAGATGTCAGAAATCCTGCAACAATTTGACTTTGGGTGGGAATATCGCTGAGGGCGGAAAAACGTGGCTGATCCACTCTCTCGAGTCCCACCTACTCCTGGTGAACAGGAAGCCAGGAGAAAAGTCAATTGGCTATATGTGGCTTAAGGGCAATGCACAAGCAGGGAAACGACCAACAGTTGAACCAGACCATAGAGGCCAAAGATCTAGCCTCCAGAATCCGTCAGGCATACAGCCATGATCCCTAGCTTGAGTCTATGAAACAGCAACAAGAGTTGTGGTGTACAAACGACTTATGGTTGCCTTGGCGAGTTGGTATATATACCAGCCAGTCTATGGATTGAGATCTGCCAATTGGTGCATGACCATCCAAGTGCAGGACACTTTGTTCAAGCCAAAACCTTGGACTTAGTCTAGAGGTATTACTGGTGGCTAGGAATGCGACGAGAAATACAACTACATGTTGATACTTGCCTGGTTTGTCAACAGGCTAAGTATTCTCGTCAAAAGACCCTAGGCTTACTTCAGCCATTGGGCATTCCTGAGGAGCCATGGACTAAGTTATCCATGGACTTCATTACTCAACTGCCAAAAACTAAGGGAGGTCAAGATGCCATCGTGGTGTGCGTCAATAGGCTAACCAAAATGGTGCACCTTGCAGCCGCAAAGACTGAAGTCTTCACCAAAGGAGCGGCAGACTTATTGGTGCAGAATTTGATAAGGCACCACAGTCTCCCCTTGACAATAGTGTCCAACAGAGATGTTCGGTTCACTTCTAGGTTTTACCGATACCTGGCAGAGAGGTGGAAAGTGCAGCTCAACATGAACATTGCGTACCATTTGCAGACGGATGGTCAGACCGAAGTCATGAATCGGATTTTGGTGGATTACTTATGCAGCTACACGCGTTCTGATCAAAACGTGTGGGACGAACTGTTAGCTATGGCCGAGTTTGCAATGAACAACTCAAAAAGCAGTTCAACCCAAGAGACCCTATTCTATTTGAACTATGGTCGACACACAAGGAGTCCCTTAGCTTTGGGGGTGCAAATTCAGAAGCCGTTGAAAAGCTGTGACAATCCAAATGCCCGCGGCTTGGCAATGGCCATTGATAGGATACAGCAACCTTATTTGAGGCACAACGGTATGCCCCTCGTGGAGGGACTACCAGCAGTGACACGCTTTGATCAACGTGTCCAAACAATGCTGAAAGAGGCCAAAGAGTGCTCAGAAAAAGCATGGGCCAGGCAGTCAAAGCATGCTGACCGCCATCAGAGGGAAGTGTTGTATAATAAAGGAGATGACGTCCTCCTTTCGACACAACATATTACCCTCAAACACTTGGGAACACGGAAATTACTACCGAGGTGGATTGGGCCCTTCACCATCCTCAAGCGGATAGGTTTTGTTGCATATCGACTAGAACTTCTAGACAGCATGAGCAAGATACATCCGGTTTTCCATGTATCAAAGCTTAAGCCGTATAAGGCTAGTGGCAGAGTACAACCACCCCCAGTCCCTATCGAGATCGAAGGGGAACTGGAGTATGAAGTTGAACGTATTCTTGACAAAAGAGTCAAGAAACGTAGTTGACGACAGGATTCTATTGAGTACCTTGTCAAGTGGCTAGGTTATGGACATGAACATAACAGCTGGGAATCAGCAAAAGTAGTTGCCAATGCACAGGAACTGGTTCAAGCATTTGATAATAGTAGAACTCCTGTGGTGCATGTGCAAAATGGTCGCAATACACGCAATATAAAATGCACACATTGACATGAGTCAATTTGTGTTGCTATCGCAGGCAATGCTCCATTGGGCTCAGAGAAATATTGGGTACCAGGGTGCGAGAGCGCATTCTATCTTAAGACATATGAATGCGATGTCAATAACAATCATTCATGGAGAACGAGTAGCCGGAGGCGGCCCGCTGGTCAGGACACCCGACCATGCAAGAGTGCAAGCCTGCCCGCCTAGCTACGTCCCACGTGGGAGAGGTCGAGCATGGCAGGCTGGTGGAGGACGCCATGGTGGATGCACGGGGTAGCCCGTGTTCATGATCGACTTGTCCTGGGCTTTAGCAGACCGGGAGGTCACCAGCAGGCCGAAAGGTCATCGACTTGACATTGAACATTCCAGCTGTTAAGCTGAGGGAAGAGTTTTAATGAGGGTTGTCAGCAGACGCACTATCCATGTAACAACCACTCTTTTCCTCTTCCATGTAAATATCACTCTGTCATGGACTCAACTGAGCATGTGGCCAAGTGCACAGTCAGTTGTTCCACACAGCAGGCCCATTGGCCATGCATGCGTCTATTCCCATATCACCGTATTGGGATGGGGACGTCCCACTCCCTGAAGGGGACGAATGTTATGCACACCGGCCTGATGTGGGGGACGCCCTACTCATGGCCCTTTGGTGTGGGGGACGCCCTGCCCAAGGTATGGTGACGTACCCCAACCAACTTAGCGATATTATACGATATGGGAATAGGTCGGGGTGGTCCCGCCTAGGTCCCCGTAAGGACCTAGGTGCCCGGCGAGGCAGGTGCATAGCTTAAAGAGGGCAAGAGCCCCACACCAACAACCTTCACGTATCACAGTCGAGGTAAGTGACCAAGCCAAGTCCAACATGGAAAAGGCTTTATTGGTCATCAGGACTCAAATGACGATATCAAGAAAGTGAAGGAGAGAAAGGGTCAAGCCATGGAGCAGGAAAGCATTGGGCGGGAGATTGGATAAAAAGGAGGAATCTGCCAATGCTATAGTGGATGTCGGAGGTTGAGCTCCCTGAGAAATAGTGGATAATTAGAGATTAAGAATACATCAAAAGGAGGGGGAACACGCTGGAAAATTATGTTGCCTAAAATACTAGAATTACAATGGTAACATGAGGAAGATTTGCGAGGTCCTTTATGCAAGGTGCTAAGGCAACCACAAAATGCTGAAATTCTCCAGGAGGCTTTCCATTGGAAAACTGGCACTGGAAGAGAAGAGGAGTTAGAGGCTGTCTACTATGCTAGTAGGAAAAGTCAAATTACCGTGTTCCCACTGAACCATCTCAGCCTTTGAAAATTCCAAAACAAAGGTGATTAAAGGGTAACAGGAGTTTTGGAAATATTGGGCAATTTGAGGACGTTCAATATATACCACCTGAGGCAAATGGACGAGCAGAGGTGATGAGTATGGTGGTAGAGATGGAATCCCGATGTACTTAATCAGCACCTGGGAGGTCAGTTATGGGAATCAATCTTGCCAAATGGTGGAGTTGGTCAATTATAACTCCACAACGTAGTCAACAGGGAAATGCCATTTTATTTACTATGGTTAATATCCCTATATGCCCATGCATCTCATCTAGGACTATGGCTCCATATTGGTGAATGGAGTCAATATCCTTATATGAGAGGGAATTTCTCTATAGCGGTCGATTCCTACACAAGGTGTAGGAATGAAGAGGAGCCTAACTTAATTAGGAGTAAGGTATTAGAGGATCAGTGGGGGTTAGTAGGTGTCGCTATCTGTTGAGCACCTACGACCAAAAAAATGCTCCAATCAAGAAATTCAAAAAGATTGTGGGACCATTATGCAGTCCGACATATGGGACATATAGCCCATAATTTAGAGTTACCTGATATGTGGAAACATATAATGTTTGCCACATAAATATACCTTGTCTTTTTTGACAAGTACATAAGAGCATCCCACTATTGAGGCTCAAGTTATGGAGGAGACAGAGGATGACCGCAAGCTATTGCTGGAGAAATTACTGCATTGATAATGGCAAAACTCCCATTCCAAGAGAGAGACCTAGAATTCCTAATGCTATGAAGGAATTGGTCTACCGCTGATACCTCCTGGACTTTGACAAAGGATCTCACTTCCCTGGTGGAATAGAGGAAGATGATGAGCGAATTAAGCTAGAATAGGGTAAATGATGGACTGGTTGGGTCTTGTATTTTGAGGGCGAAACTACCCCCAGGGGGCAATTGTGTTGTGGAAATCATAGGGGGTGAACTATTTTCGCTCTTTCAAAAGCTCACTGCCAGCCAATTGTATTGGCAAGCACATTCTAGTGCTAATGAGTTGCTCTGCTAATAGTTGCACCTTTGGCGGAATTGAGCCAATAAACGGCATTGAGGGAATACCCTCTGAAGTCCTACTTTCTATACCCAGGGACAAGGAAAGCATTGGACATGCCGTTTTGAGGGCACAACTTGAGGTTGCTACTATTCAGGGCACTTTGGGAAATGGGAGTTCTGGGCCCCAAGGTTTCCAAGGGAAAGTCCTTGTTTTGGACTCCCCATGGCACTTGGAGGCCTCTCCTTTCTTTTAATATACTAAAGGGGGGATTATAGATGATTAACTAGGATTATTTGAGGTGTCCCCCTCGGTTATGGTATGTGGGAGAGGAGCTAGGGCTGATTCAGCCCTATGCAAGACAGCCTGGAGCTACAGAAGCTTCTAGGCTTGATGGGAGTATAAAAGTGGCATACATGCGCCACTCTATAATTCCATATTCTACTTCTCGTGATTGTGACTAATCCTTGCCCACTCCGGGCGCGCCCCCTCTGCGGCGTGCCCCACCTCGCTGACCATCCACCGTACTGCCTCATTCGAGGCTCCCGCGGGCTGCATACCCTGGGCCCACCATGCCGAACGAACGAGCAAGCGCCCTGACTATGCGCACCTGGCCGGCATCTCCAAATTGAGCGCAGAGGGACTGATGCCCGAGGCATCTCCCCGCCGGGCGACTGCAAACGACCGAGGAGCAGAGCAGCCCAATCCCGGGCGGAATGTGGTGAGAATTGAGTGCCGTGCTAAGTTGAGAGGTTTGTAAACCCTCTCAATGGGTGGAGGGCGTTTCTCAACGCCTAACTTGGAGTAGTTGAGGGGTCTATTAAGCCTCTCAATATATAGAGAGCAACTTCCAATGACTCGACTAGAGTAGTTTGGGGGATTGTTTGCCCCTTAGCAGGTGGAGAGCGGCTTCCTAAAGGACTCTACTAAAGTAGTTGAGGGGGTTGATTGCCTCTCAGCAGGTAGAGAGCAGTGCCCAGTAACTAGAGCTGGTGACTCCTATATGCCATGAGGGTGCTAGAGCACCAAGCCACAACTTCTACAACTTCTGGAGAGATGGACCACCTGCAACACAACCAATAGTATGCCAGTGCACTAGGCTCAGGGATCTACAAGCGAGCCAATGTTAGTTAGGGGGTTGTCCTGCTCCATTAGAGCTATTGGCCAAGAGGTTGGGGGACAAAGGGTTGAGTCAAAGAGTCTTATACCAAGCCAGCCTAAACAACTATGAAGGGTTACAGAGCCTGTACAGAGTCTGTAATATAGACCCACCTGGTGGCAACAATACCTTATCCAAAAAATAGGCGGACCCCAGGTTGAAGCCGGCGGCCACCCCACAACTGTTAGGGAGGTGCAAGTAGAACTGGGTATTTAAGACACCACTAGATTTTGCCTCAAAGGGCAAGTGGCTAGGAGGGAGGGACCAGGTTCTAAACTCCCCTGAGTCACTTAAGGTGCGCATTGTGCCCGCCGAGCTGCCATCCAAGTGAGGTGTGGCGTTGGCCCTGAGGTGGTCCTAGTGGTGAGGCTACTAGGAGGCTGTTCTTAACAAGTCCTCCCCATGCAAGGTAAATAAAGAAAGTTTAGTTCTGAGCAATCAGTGGCCTTTCCAAGGTTATGGCAACCCTAGGGAGAAGGTGGTTGTAAAGGCTATTCTAGAACTATTGTGTTGAAGCCATTTGATATTTTGTTGGTTGGGGAAGCAAAGGACCTACTGACTTGGATACACCTTTTGGTGGATCCTAAGGTTTCTTTAAGCAAGCAAGGGACTATGCTTTGGGATATACCTAGGTTTGGACCTCTGTGCGGTCAGCCCACCAACTACCTCAATGTCAGTGTTAATATCAATATTAGCATCAGTAAATTCTTCATAGTTTTGTTGGGACATTGGGTTTTTTTTATTCTTTCATTGACATTCAATAATTTTGCATAATTTTTTGCGTGATACTCCAACATATTTGTATTTAAGACCTCGGGCCCCTTGGCTTTTCTGTGGGATGAGTATAAGGAGGCAATCATGGGTCATGCTAACTTAGCATTGTTGAGGGGGTGGAGGGTAGTGATGCACAACCAAGGCGACCGACACCTAGTGGGGAGTTGGAGAATGCGGGGTTTGTACCAAGACGCCCTACACTAGGTCCAGAGAAGCTCGTGTGCTCTTATCCAAAGGCTTTACCACTATTGGTCCCCCTCACCGCTGAGATCTTGTCCACGGTCTAGCAGGAGGCTGCATAGCCTCTGGTATGGATGCCTGTGATCACGGGGTTGTTCTCAGAGCTCCCCATAGCTGTTCTATTGATAGTGCTAGTAGGACGCATACCACCACTGATAAAACCACCAAATACCCTGGTGGAGCAAATTGTAGATATTCTGGTAGTGCAGACTAGTAGCAATAAATGACAAATGGTTCAGAGAGGTAGACAGAGGCTCTGACAGATATGGTATTAAACTTAGCATTTGGGTTCAAGACCATGGCAGAGCCACAAGAATGTGTGAGTAGTGTGTTTGTGTCCTCACAAAGGTGTAGTCAACGGGG
The DNA here is from genome assembly GCA_905146915.1 of Ostreobium quekettii. Classification (NCBI taxonomy): domain Eukaryota; kingdom Viridiplantae; phylum Chlorophyta; class Ulvophyceae; order Bryopsidales; family Ostreobiaceae; genus Ostreobium; species Ostreobium quekettii. Next base: position 53,315 of record CAJHUC010000294.1, read on the forward strand.
ATTTAAATTGGTCTAGAACGAGAGGGCCAAATAGGAACTAGCGCACATTGTGCGCCGCACAAACAATTTGAGAAGGAACTTGTTCACTCATGGTGGCTTTGCAAAATGAGCTGTAGGTCTCAAAAGAAGCCATCAAGATAGCTGAATGCAATGCAAAAGAGCTATAGGTGGCACACGCTAGGACTCAGATATTGGAGTCAGAGTTGCATGCATCATGACTCCAATCACATGTCTAGGCAGGGACATCATATACGCTATCCTGACTGACGCCCCCTATCCCAGATTTGATTAGTAGATTGAGTGCAAGGCTCCAGCAGACACAACAACAGCTTGCTGAGACTCCTAATGCCCCACTATTACTAAATGAAACATGGCCTTTTGCCTTTACCAATGGTGCTAGACCCACCTTCAAACCCAATTTTTATGCATATCAAACCCAGTCTTTACAGTTGACAAGGAGCAAGATGTGCCCTCTTGGCTTCAGACTATAGAAGATGAACACAAGTTCGTCATTTACTCTGAATGCTAGATTATCACCTATATGATTCTACTACTATGAGGGCCTGCTCGCATTTGATGGGATGCCAAGTTTATGTTATGTGGAAATAAGAGGCGGGAGATAGTTGAGGAATTTAAAATGCTCCTCTAGGCATAGTTCAAGTCACCTGTACATGAGATTTGTGCTGGGACAAAGCTTCTCAATCTGTCCCAATGCAAGGGGGAGAATGCAATGACCTACATGTCTTGCACCAACACACTATTGCACAAGGTCCAAGATACGATACAAAAATAGCACTTCAATAGTGGATTCTTGGATTGCAGCAACCATACAAATTAAAATTTGCAAAGGCTGCACCCAAAATATTGGCTGAAATAGAACACCTTGTCGCATGCCTTGAGGAGGCAATTGAATTCTTAAAAGTTGGCAAGGATGAGAGTTCATCAACCAAAAAAGAAAATGGTGGTGAGCAGTTAAGAGAGTCAAAGAGAGATGGGAGTAGTGGAGGATATTCCAATAGGCAGAATGTGAACTAGCCAAGTTCATTGGAAAAGTTGGAACTTCATCTAGGGCGAATCACCCACAACATCAGCAGAATCCCTAGGGATATTTATAGGGATTTCATAGCGGGCATGGACAGGCCGGTCCATCTCATCCCCCACATTAGGCTGGGCGCACTCGCTACCCGGGACACCAACCTGGTGGGTCTAAATAGCAAGGACGAGGATGAGGCCGGAGTAAGCTTAGGGTGGCTGTCTTGGCCACCAATGAGCAGTTGAGGAGCATGACCGATCAGATGGATCGGGAGGTGGAACAGCAATCTGATGGGAGTGAGGACGCTTTTTAGCAGCAAAGGTAGGGAAATTGATTGGCCGCCAGTTTGGCCAATCAGGAGAGCACCCAGGGCGTTGGGTCTAGTCTAGCTAGAGGGGCTAGACCATTTGTGTTGCATACCCTAGCAAGTGGCAACAAGCGCCAATAGAGATCAAGAAAGTGGAATGATGGCATCGATATTATAAATGCCATGCAAAGGAGGGACTAGCTTCAGGGAAAGCACAAACTATTGGGGTGCCTGAAAAGGCAGATGAGTTTCTATCAAATGTGGTAGGACCTCCAAAGTGCTGGATTCTAAAGAGCCGAGCTCTTGTAGCACCCAATGCTGTGAGCGGGTTAGGCTCAGGGTCTAGTGGTCAAGATCGCTTGCTCCTCATTGTGAGAATAGCGATACATGACATACGTGTGTCTACACTAGTGGATTTGGGTGCCACTCGCTCATTTGTGAGTGAGCAATTAAAAACAATTTTTAATGTTCAATTTTCATGGGCGAGTTACTTGCCCATCATTAGATTTTGTAGGTGCATACACCTCATCGGAGTTAGCCAATGGCGATACCATAGTGTCAATTGGCGTTGCACTTGATGTGCTAGTTGCAAGCGAGCAAAGCGAGTGGAGCTTTATAATGCAAAATTGCGATTTTGACCGACCGCACGCTGCCGGCCGCATGCCGCCGGCTGTGTGCCGGGCATGCACCGCCCCCTCCCTGGGCTTCTTGGTGCTGCGCGTGGTGCATGGCGCCCACCTTGGCTTAGGTATGACTTAAAAGGGGGGTTCAAGATACTTTTGGCACCATTCGCGTGTGCGCGTGGCCCCTTTTTTGCATTACACATGCGGGCGGTACACGGCCTGTCATGATGACAGTGTCATCCTGGGCTTAGGCATGACTAAAGAAGGGGGGCGGGGGTCCAGGACACCTCTGGTGCCATGCGTGTGTGCACGTGGTCCCTTTTTTGTGTTACGCACGCGGGCATACACGGCCTGTCGGCCTGGGCTTAGGCATGACTAAAGAGGGGGGGCGGGGGTCTGGGACACCTCTAGTGCTATGCGCGTGTGCGCGTGGCCCCTTTTTTGTGTTACACACACGGGCGGTACATGGCCTATCGGCTTGGGCTTAGGCATGACTAAAGAAGGGGGGCGGGGGTCCAGGACACCTCTGGTGCCATGCGTGTGTGCGCGTGGTCCCTTTTTTGCATTACGTGCATGGGCATACGCGGCCTGTCGGCCTGGGCTTAGGCGTGACTAAAGAGGGGGGGTAGGGGTCCGGGACACCTCTGGTGCCATACGCCTAAGCCCAGTGTGTGAACTGTGCATGGTGTGTGTGCGGCGCAGCGCGCGGCATGGCTGCCGACCGGCCTCTCATGCCCATTCCCCCTGGCTTCCTTGACCGGCGCCCGGCCCACCGCATTGCAACCGATCGCCCACTCTCAGTCCATCCCCCCCGGCTTTCTTGACTAGGGCGCAGTGGCCATGAAGTAGATGGCACTTGGGCAAGTGGTCGGCGGTGGCGATTGCCATCGCCCACGGCCATGGCTCGAGTTGCGTCTGAGAGGGCGATGGGTAAGGGATGTAGGGGTTGGGGGGCAACTGATGCGAAAAAAATCTGTTCAAGGTGACTGACGCAACTGGTCGCCCGATGCGATGTTCACTTCGAGCAAGCTGGGCAGCCATTTTGAGGTGCCTATTGGCGTCTCTTGGCCATAGATTAGAACGAGTAGCGGTTTTAGAGGAGTGGGGCGGGTTGGTTCAAGTTCAAATTTAAAAATTGCAGCCGCGGCGACTGACCCAATGGGTCGATCACCATGATCTTTCACTTCAAAGAGGCTTGGCAGTGGCACTATAGCGCGTTGAGGTGCTTCCTTGGCCGCCAATTGGAGGCGAGTGGCGTGGGGGTGGGGGTGGGGTGGGGTGGGGTGGGGTGGGGGGGGAGGCAAGTTTGAAAAATTCTGTTTATGGCGATCGACCCGACGAGTCGATTGCCTTCCACTTGAGAAAAGTGTGCTAAAGTCCTTAGCATAGGCGCCTTGGAGTGCAACTTTGGCACTTGCTCTCATTCAGAAAAAATTGGTGGTCTTGGAAATAGTATGCGAGGCATGCCAGGTTTGCAAATCTTCTGCAACTTGGCACATGAATTGCAGCAAAATTGTGTGTGCATGTGCACCACTCAAGCGAGCATGGTTGCGCCAACAATGTGTATTTTACATATAAGATGCAAGACTAGCAGAGTGTTTTCCACTACTGTGCCTATGGCGGAGGACATACATGTCATTCTTGGTCAAGATTGGTTAGATGCAATCAACCTTTGCTTGATTGGAGAACCAATTCCTTGGTACTTAAGCATGGTGATAGACTTGAGGTTGTACAGGGAATTAAAGCAACGGACATTGCATCATGTAACATTGTTGATTATGGTTTGCCTGGTTTCCGCTCTCTTGGAAAGGATGCCTCCAATACCGCGAGTATCAAGGGTGACTCATATGCTCAATTGTGTTCTCCATTATTTTGGGAACTACATTTATTGATATGCGAGTGGTCCAGATCGTTGTATGTTGACCGGCCATGACTCACCAAGGGTTGTTGAGTCACCTCAGGGGGGTAACAAAACTTTTGCCAAATAAAACCTCAAACACTCCAGATAAATCTAAAGGCGTGCTTAAGAAGAAGATCAAGGTGGCTGGATGAGTAGTCAGCCAACTTGTATGCCCAAAAAGCAATTCTATTTTAATGTGGCAAGCGGCGAAAAGAGCAAACAAAAATGACCTTCTTATGTTCTTGTGTTTGTTGTGGCCTATAGTTCTGCCAAAGGAGAAAACGGAAAAGAGCAAGGTCAAGGCCGGTGTAGCAAAGAGCCAAACTGAGAGAGAGTGGTGCAGAGTTATGAAAGAAATTGGGCCTATCAAAGCCAATATACTAGTCGCAGAAGTGATTCACACAAAGGTGCAAGAAGCCGACCCAGCTATCTGGGATGAGTTGAAAAGAATCTTGGAGGAAATAAAAATATATTTCCAAACAAGCTCCCTTATGGGACATAAGATTGAGAAGACATCAGGAGAACCACCACCTCACAAAAGCCCATACAAGCTGAGTGTGGCTGAGTTGGATGAGCTCAAATGCCATACTAACAATCTCCTTGACGAGGGGTGGATTCGGCCTAGCACAATCTTGTATGGAGCGCCAATGCTATTTATTTCAAAAAAGATGGTAAATGGCGGCTTTGCATGGACTATTGGGCCTTGAATAAAATCACTACCAAGAACCGGTATCTTCTTCCAAAAGTGGATTAACTCATGGATTGTCTCAACAGAGTGCAGTACTTCACCAAAATTGATTTGGCCTTGGGATGCCACCAGATACAGGTGAAGGAGACTGATACACATAAGATTACCTTTGTATTGAGATATGGATCATTTGAGTATACGGTCATGCCCTTTGGGCTTTGCAACACGCCAACTATATTTCAGAGGATCATAAACTATCTACTCAGAGATGGCCTTGGCAATTTTGTGCTTGTCTTCCTAGATGACATTTTGATATACACTTATACCAAGGAAGAATATTTGCAATACATAAAGGCAATTGGCGTGGTGTTTAGTTTGATGTGAGCAATGCACCCGCCAAGGCGTCCAATTTGGCCCATATGGGTCTCCTCTGCCAGATAACTGGTGGGCCTTGCTGGGGCGCTCGCCAGAGGTGGGCCATTCCAGAATGGGGACGGGAACAGGAACGGGGACGGACCGGAGTCTGTCCCTGTCCCTGGGCCAGCAGACCCAAGAATGGCCAAGGAACGGCCCGTCCCCAGGCTATAACAGACTCAGGATGGATCTTGAACAGTGTGTAGTCGTTCCAATTCCGTTCCGGCGTAGTACAACCTACCTAGGAGTCCATTCTTGTACTGCCCATGGTATTCCAGAGTCTATTCCAGGCCGGTCCAAAGTCCATTCCAGGCCGTCCTAGAACCAGTTCTAGAGTCCGTTCCATAGTACATTATAACAACAAATTCGTGTGTGGACTAGTAAGAATGCAGCGATCAAATTTGACGCATGGGCCGCGTGCCCCACAGTCCACAAACAAGGTGTCCTTGGCCCCTTGTTATGCAGTTTGCACTTGTTGTGATGGGTGGCAAGACTAAGCAGTGGCAGTGGCTTATAAAGGCATGGGAGACCCGCCCTCCGGCCTGACGTCACCAAGGCGGTGCCCCACAATGCGAGGCAGGGGATGCCTGGGGCCAGACAGAGGGGCGCCCGGAAAGGCTGCCCCCCCCCCAGGTGAGGGATCCGGGCACGCAGGGATGGCGGTGGCAGAGGCTGGGGGGAGGCTAGGGGGCGTCTGTTGGTGGCAGTGCCCTGCTCCCAAACCTATTCGACTATGCGCATATGGTGACGGGGCACTTGGGGGAGTCGGATCCAGAACCCAAGACGGTGGGGGCTCTGAATATAAGTATGGCAACTGCTAGCTATCGGGGATATCACCGGCCAGGGATCTTGAGAGTGCGTCAGTCAGCGGCAGGGTAGGGGTTGCATCTGTGCCGGTGGCGACATTTGGGGGCCCATTGATGGCATCAGCTCTGCCTCTGGAAGCGGGATAAAGCGTGTGGCCGGCAACGAGGGTGGAAATGCACCCTCAAATGTAAAGCAAGCCCAAACGGAGGGAGGGGGTGGAGTGGGGGTTGACTCTGGCACCAATAGGTATGCGGCCCCACCGTTGGGGCCCGGGCAGAGAGGCAGCGGGTGGGTGAAGCTATTGTATGTGGAAGAGGAGGAGCGGCCTGGCATCCTTGTGAGATACGACAATGTTACAAGGAAGGAAGACAACCACAACAAGATCATTTGCTGCATATGCGGCAAAGGGATTTCCTTCAAGTTGACATCCTTCTCAATTGCGCAAAAGCATATGTGTTGCGGCCCCGTCGGCAGCTGCTGGTTTCCAGAGGCGTTGGGGTCGCCCTGCCCTGTAGCTCGGTTGTTGGAGGTCAGCCGGCCCTCTCCACCTTGGACGGTGGGCGTATCCGGGGCAGTCGCTCTTGTGGTCATGCGGTGGGCCCAATGCTTGACGGGGATCAATCCCCGGGACCTGCTGTTGGCGAGAGGTGGCGGCGCAGTGCGGTGGTGGTTCGCTGGCTTGCGGGAGGCTAGAGAGTGGGCCAAAGGATATTACATGGATTCACTGCATGCGCGTGCATATATTGCATGCGCAATACCTGATTGCGGGTCCATCGCAATCACATCAAGATAAGACAAGTCAAGTGCGCATCCAGGTACATCGTCACCGTCCACCGTTCACCCACGATCGACCTAATATCCTCTAGTTCCAAGCATCCAACACCCGACCCCCGGGCCCTAAGTAGTATAACTTCAAGAGGCCATATCTTCGCCGTTTCTTAACGGAATCGGGCGTTTAAAAGCTCATTGGAACCAAGAAGCTCTAAATAACACTCACAAAGCCAATTATATAATTACCACTTCAGAAATATCAAATAAGCCTAAACCCCAAGTAGCCACGTCATAATACTCCCCCCTTGGGGTAGCTTTTGCCCCCGAAAGCACACTATCCTATACTAGTGTCTTCCTTAGGCTTGTCCCTCTTGATCATCTTTTGGAGCTCTCTGGTATAGGTGAAGTTTCCAGCCGGTATTCAGGAGGCATTGTCGATACTCCACCCTGTCCATAACACCAAAAACTTTTTGTGCCTCCTGCCACTGGGTCTTGCCCATCTCCATCGCAGCAGCTTCTCAACTTCATACGATTCATCAGCTTCGGGCTCGTTCTCAGCGTCATCTGACTTCTGTGGGGTTGACCATCTAGACGATCAGAATGGTCAAAGCAAACTGGTGTGAAAGACATTATGAATCCTCCACCCTACTGGTAGCTTCAATTCGCAGGCCATTGATCCCACCTGACGGACCACAACAAATGGTCCTACGAATCGTTGCTTCAGTTTACGAACAAGTGCATTCTTCAGCTGTAGATGCTCTGTACTGAGTAGCACCTGTTCCCCACTACGAAACCTCTGCTCTCTGTGCTGCTGATCGGCCTGACGCTTCTGCCTCTGCTGAGCCTGATGAACTGACTGCATCGCCATTTGAAATGTCTTCTTCATCCTGCTAACAAAGACGTTGACACCTTCAATGTTGGTTTGGTCTACATCCTTGATCAGGTCTAACGAGGTTACTGGCTCAAAGCCATAGTTTAAATAAAATGGTGTACACCCCGTGGATGGCGATGCACTGTTGTTGATCACGAATTCCACCATGGGCAAATATCTCTCTCAGTGGGTGACTTCCTAACTGCCATGGATTGTACACCTGAGGACTTGCTCCACCACCCTGTTGGCTGCCTCTGTTTGTCCATTTGTCTGGGGGTGATGAGCGATGGACATCCTCAACTTGCTATCCAAAATCTTCTAGAATTCTTGCCAGAACTTTGATACAAATCGTGCATCTCGGTCACTGACTATCGATCTGGGGATCCCGTGTAATCGTCCAATGTGTTCCCAATAGACTCAAGCGGTTTCAGCAGTAGTGATGGTCTACTAAACTGTTACCACGTATACCATTTTAGTAGCTCGGCCTATAACCGTAAGGATTCCATCGTTTTTCCTCTCACTGACTGGTAAACCCATAATGAAGTCGAGGCTGACATCACTCCATTTTTCCTCTGGAAGTTGCAACGGCTAAAAGAGTCCTTCTGGCAACTTGTGGACACTCTTCTCTGACTAGCAGACCTCACATCCCAGCACAAAGTCTCGTACATATACTGTATGATCTGGCCAGTAGAAATTCTGCTGTAACTTCTTGAGTGTCTTGTGGTAACCAAGATCTCCCGCATATAGTACTGTATGCATCTCTGCCATAATCTTCTTGCGAGCGTCCTCCACATCTGGTACCACCAATCTCCAAGGCTGCCTATCCTCGATGTTGTCCTTCAACTTGATTTCAATGAATCCATGGTTTAATTGGTAGTCACGATTCCCGATCCTGGTGACTCGTCCTTGGGCAGATTCCAACTAATTCAAAACTTCTGCCCATCTATTGTCTTGCTTGCAGCCATCTTTTATAGAGTTCCTCAAGTCTTCCTCCAGAGTAATCTTGGTGCCGGTCACCAATAAAGAATGTAAAGAATTCTGCTCCCCACTTGCAGCCACCACTGCACCCTCAAGACTAGACTTTTTAAATATTTCGTCCAGTTTCTTCTGAATATCGTTTTCCCCGCTGTCACCCTTATGGAGACAAAGACGTTGGACCAATGACTCCTCTTCTGCACGCACATCTGCCATGCATCTCAGCTCTTGAATACTCCTGCGTGTGAGAAAATCTGCAGGGTTGTCCTTTCCTGGTATGTGGACAATATCACAATCATAGCCCTGCAGAACTTGCACCCATTTCTACACCTTCTTATTCACTACAGGTTGGTTGGGCAGGATTTTCAAGGAGTCATGATCTGTCTGGATAACGAAGTGGTGGCTTGCCAAGTAGTGCCGCCATTTCCCAATAGCCCAAGTGATGCCCAGTAGTTCACACTCGTATGCGCTCTACCGGATCTTGGCCGGGTTAAGTTTCCTGCTCTCATAGCAAACGGGCTGCAACCCGTTGCCAAAATCCTGTTGTAGTATACCACCCACTGACACTCCTGATGCATTTGTGGTAACTACAAATTCCCGGTCGAAATCCGGCAATTGCAAAACTGGTGCAGTCACCATGGCTGTCTTCAAACGATTAAATGATTTTTCTGCTTCGTCACCCCAAACAAAGGCCCTATCCTTCTTCGTCAAGTCTGTCATGAGCGCTGCCATTTTGCTGAACCACCGTATGAACTTGCGATAAAAACTGCACAGCCCTAAAAATGAACAGACATCGGTGACATTTTCTGGTGTCGGCTAATTCAAAATTGCTTGGACTTTTGATAGTGATGGCTTGATCCCCTCAGCCCCCACATCAAAGCCCAAGTATTCCACCTCGGTTCTAAAGAAGTCGCATTTCTTCAATCTTCCAAACAACTTCTCCAACCATAGGCAGGTCAGAACTTCCCTGATGTGTTGTATGTGTTCCTCCTTTGTCCGGCTGTAGATCAAGATGTCTTCAAGGAACACTAGCACGAACTGGTCCAAGCCTTCCCTCAAAATTGTATTCATTATCCTCTGGAAGGTCGCTGGTGCGTTGCACAACCCGAATGGCATGACAAGATATTCAAAACTGCCATATCGACTCACAAAGGCTGTCTTGTGTACATCGGACTCTCTCACTCGGATCTGATGGTAACCTGAGGAGAGGTCAATTTTTGTGAAATATTTTGCCCCGTGAAGTCGATCCAACAACTCTTCCACCTTTGGCAGTGGGTACCGATTCTTGACGGTTAGTTTGTTCAAGGCCCTGTAATCGATGCACATCCTCCACTTGCCATCTTTTTTGGGTATGAAAAGGATGGGTGCACCATATGGGCTAGAACTCGGTCTGATCCACCCCTGTTCTAGCAATGTGTCAATCTGCCGCCGTAGTTCATCCAACTTAGCCGTACTCAGCCTGTATGGGCTTTTATGCGGCAGTGCCTCTCCTGGCAGTATATCAATCTTGTGATCGACTATCCTCTTGGGTGGTGGACCGTAAGGCAGCTTGTCTGGGAACACGTCCTTTAACTCCTTAAGTGTTTGCTGCAGCTGCTCCCAGACAGCCTCATCTGCCTTACTGACCTTTTTTTGAATAACCTCATTGATCGGTACCTCTTCTGTCACTGGGCCTATTTCCTTTGACAATCTCCACTTTTCGCCCTTCGTCATGCCTCTGGCTGCACAAGCCTTGGACTTTGGCCTTTTGCTACTTGGTTTGGGAAATTCTGTGGCCTTCAAGACACATAAGTACATGGGCTGGTCGGTTTTGTTTGCCCTCTTGGCTGCCTGTCGCATCAATATAAAGTCCATTTTTTTCCTGACAGGCTGCCTCACACATCGCCCAGTCACTTTCTTTGCCCTTGTCATCGTGCACCTTGGGGAACCCTGAGGTCTATGAGGTTCCTCTGGAGAAAAATTTTGTGGGGTTTTACTCCCCCCCTGGGGAACATTGGCCGGCCCCGGCGATGATCGAGGATGCTTTAAGTCCCTTCGCTTGAAACATGGACTTCAGAACTTAAGCTTGGCTGGTTTCATAGCCACCCATCGTTTGGCCACCAACGCTGTATATGGCTGCGAATGCTTTTGCTAAAATGGGCCAGATGTTGATGCACAGAATGAAGCATGCATGCCCGTATACCACCTATACATAGGCCTACGGTCCTTGCCAATTTTGTGCCTTGAAAGCCATGTGCTATGAGCCCACAATTTGCCGAACGTTTGACTTTTGTTGCAGATTTTGCATGGTGTGTTGTGTGAATATTGTCTTTGGTTCTTTATATGAGTGGAGTGAGATGCGACGCAAAGGCGTGTGGACCAATTATCCGTGCCTTGACAGAGCATCGAGCGCAACGAGTCGATTCTGGGATTTTGACCATTTTCGGGCCATTTCGCTGTATTGAAATGTGGGCTTTAAGGACGGTCTGGGTGCTTGTGGGGATGGAGGTTTAAGTACAGGGTGACTTGAGGGTTATGTAACCGTGCTTTGTGCCGTGGGGACAAGACATTGAGAACCCTATAATGAACATCCGTTTTGCTGTCACTGCCTGCCTGCAAACCGTGCGCAAGGCAACGCTGGACCCAATCCCCCCTTCTGACTGACGCACCGTAGAGGTCGTTCTGCCAAGGGGCCCACCACGTATGCGCCGCGTCGAGATCGATCAAGTGACTGTGCTGACTACGCCTGGCCATCCGCTGGAGGGATTGTCGATCGATCGCACGGGGCGCACGCGGAAAAAACACGTGCCAAGTGGTTTTGGGGCTGGACACCACTGCGGGGAAGCGTTTGGAAGCGGGCGCCAGAAGAGTGGAGGCCCCTACGAAGGGCCATCGCCATCCAAGGAGCTGTGGGGTCGCTGGGGGATCGCTGCCATCAGAGGAGGTTCTAGAACATTGGACGGGTCGTGCTGTGCACCCATGCCGTTGAGTCATCACGGCAGCGGCCATCTGATGTGGTTGGCCACCGATTTAGGATTTGATTGCTGTGTGACACGTGCCAACGCACTGGGGAACTATGTGGGAAGCTGTCTGTGCCGGTACAGCATTGGTTGAAGCGATCAAGGGTGACACGTGCCGGAGCAGTAGTACAAGTGCCAGTGTTGGTGAAGTTTGCAGTGACGGGCACTTGTGATGGGTGTGGGAGCATTGTGACGTGTCGACACATCTGTGACGGGTGTGGGGAGTGTGCTAGCGCATCTGTGACCTGTGTTGGCAAGTGTGAGAGTGACCCTGTGCCGGGGAGCGAGTGGCAGGACGAGTGCAAACATGGCACCATGTCGCAGCATGGTGCGATGATGGGTGATGGTGCCCGGAATGCTGCGGGTAATGATGCGATGTCCACATCGGGGGACTCGGTCAATTAGAACGTTCCGCGGCAGCTGCCGGGGGAGGATATTGGTGGTAGTTTGGCATTGCAAGACAATGTACTGCCGGGGGGTCAGTACTTATGGCATTGCATCAGTGGGAGAACCGGTGCTGAACTTGAGTGCAAATCCGGACACAAGACTAAGGCCGGTAATGATGATTGACCAGACCAGATTGACTGTTGGGGGATACGAACCGGCTCAATCATTTGGATCGTATCAGCCAACGCAGGAATCGCATGGGGCTGGATCACTGGGAACTGCAGCCTCCGCATCGGCTGCAGCTGCAGCGACTGTGGTGATGCAGACTGCGGCCAATGCAGCACAACAAAGTGCTATCGCTGGACAGCAAGCGCAACACGCAACCCAGCAAAGCGCTATAGCAGGGCAGCAAGCGCAACAGGCATACAACGCCAGTGCATCCGCATTACGGCAAATACATGCACTACGCGATGAGACATTGCAAGCGTTGGGTCAAGTTAAGACGGGTTTGGAGGCGCTGCATGAACGGCAGGGAGCTGCGCTGAGCATCGCTCAACATTCAGACACAAGGAGTTCAGAAGTAGTGAGAGTGGTGGAGGAACTACGACAGGCAAGACTTGATGACCAGAAGTCGTTCATGGATCGCATGGGCCAAGTGGAACATGCGCTCAAGAAGCAGATGGAGGTTGCCGAGTCTGCATTGAAGTCCATCAACTCATTGTGCCAGGAGCTGGATACTTCACGTGCCAAATCAGGAACATTGAGGCAGCAGCTGACCGAATCAAATTGGAAGCTCTCCAATCTGTCTGATCAGCAGACCCGTGCACAATATGCACAAGCCCAGAGCGCTGCCCAAGCTGCCGAGCACGAGAGGACCATGATGCGATAAGCAGAAGAGATTGCTGCCAGGTTCCACCAGATGCAACAACAGAGCTGTGTGTCAGGGGTTCCCAATCAGTAGTCCAGTCGACCACCAGAAGGTTCTACCTCTGCAGCAGCTGGTCAGAGTCTATTGATACAACAATTACCAGCACCATCCGTCTACTACACGTCGCCAAGAATGCCGCCAGCAACACCACTACAAGCAACAACATCATGAGACCCGCCACCAGTCAGGCCACAGGTGTCCACCCTGATGATGATAGGCAATTCCTATCCGCAGGACAGTCCAGTTGGACTAGGCCGGGGATCGTATAGCTATCGCCAGCAGGACAATTGGCAGGTCGGACCACCACCACCCATGATGCCAAGGACTACACCAGCGCAATCATCATTGTTCAACGTTTCCATCAAGCCTAGGGAGCCACCACCGTTCTCAGGAGACAAAGGTCAAGATGTGGTGGCCTGGCTACACCAGGTGGACGATTACTTGGAGTTTGTGTAGCCAAATGAGCGTCAAGCCGTGGCCTACATCATTCTACTGCTACATGGCAACGCTCGGGTTTGGTGGGAGGCAGAATACGTCACACGAAGTTATTGCCCGCCGGACATAGTGGCTGAGCTTCAGCTGTTGCTGAGGACTACATTCGAGTCACCAGTGCGAGAACAACAGGCAAGGGCAGAGCTGCTTAACTTGCAGCAATGGTCAAACGAGAACACGAGGGCCTATATGGCTTGCACCCGTGCACTCTTACATAAGGTGCTGGGATATAACGAAAAGACCGCTCTACAGCAGTGGGTGCTGAGACTACGGCAGCCATACCGATTGGGCGCTACTAAGCAGTACCCCCAAACCATGGCAGAGGTAGAGCTGCTTGTCTCACGGCTTGAGGACGCCATGGAATTTGCCAAGGGGGGCCGAGACAACCAGGCCAAGCTCAGGCAAACACAACGGGGATAGCAGCAGCAGGGTCAGCGACCACCGCAGCAGCAGCCAGCTCAGAAGACCCAATCACAGCAACATCAACAGTATTGAGGACCTCGACCCGGAGGCAACGTGGTTACGCCCTACAGACCTCCATAGTATCCCCCTGGATTGTATTGCAGAACAGGGCGTGGCGGATCATCCCAGCCTAGCCCACACCGATCTCACCAGGCTGCTAACCATCTTGCAGTCAGACCGAGCGGTGTGCCTGGAGGACGTGGCCAAGGCAGGGGAAGTCACCAGAGGGCCAGAGTGACCTATATACAGGCCAGAGATGATGGTGCATTGGTGTTGGTGAACGAGGAGCGTCCAGAGTCCACTTAGCAAGTGGACGGGGAGGAGACCGTGACTTTCCAAGGTCAGAACTTGGAAAACTAGCATGCCCCCACTCTGGCATGCTAGGAGTTTCACGGGGGCTACAGGTGCAAAGTAGCCAGGGGCTTTGTACCACAAAAACAGTTAGTCCCGGAGAAAAGAGGTACCAAAGAAGAAAGAGGCAGTGGAGAAGAAGGATGGAGCGTCGCCGGTACTGGCGCATATGGAAACTGTGGACTAGACTACAAGAATTGGCTTCACCGATAGATCATCAGACTATGTGTGGTGGGCAAGTAGATTCAAAATCCATTCCCCAATAGGAAAGGATAACCACGACGATATCAACAGTGAAGGATATAGAGGAGGTAGGCGCAATTGTACTTCTACGTGTGCATTGCCAAGGGAATCAAAAAGCCAAACCAGTGCCAATTGCTACTGAGTTGGGGACTCAGGGTGCTGGATCACGAGATCACCTATTGCTCATCATGACAGTGGTGATTCATGGCATGTCAGTACGTGCATCGGTGGATAGTGGCGCCAGCCGTTCATTCGTGAGTGATGAGCTGAAGTTACGACCACCTCTTTAGTTTGCGGGAGCCTACTTGTCCTTGAAGCTCGCCAACGAGGAGATCATCGTCTCGATAGGGATGGCACCACAGGTCTTGGTAAGCATCGGAGATGCCCAGTGCCATGTCAATCTGACTGCGATACCACTCATGGACGGGATCAGTGTGATTTCGGGGAAAGATTGGTTGGACACAATGAATCCCTTGATTCACTGGAGGTCTAATACTGTGTACCTGAGAGTGGGTGACAAGCTACAGAAGGTGCAGGGCTATGATTCCAGTACAATGTAGTTGTGTGGTATCAAGGACAAGGGACTATGCGGTCTCTGAGACAATTTTTTAGTATTGCAACAGGGCAGTTCTACCGACTTTTCATTTGGAAAATGGGGGGAGTTGTATTCCCAATTGTCATCATGATAGTTTTGGGAATACTGTGTGACCCGTTCAAAGTGGAAATCGACCAAGACGGGGTCCAAGGCAGTGACTACACTGCCAGAGGTAGTAAGCTTGGCGGGGTCGCCATCGCAACCTTAGGGGGAGGTAAACGTTCCAACGTTTTTGCCACAAGACACTCAAACATCTTATTCCCAAGCCACTACCAGGAAATTCCTGGTAAATTCCTGACAGGAATCAAGGTTGCAGGACGTTGCGTGAGGCAGCCTAAGAGGGAGAAGATCGACTTCATGTCATTTAGACAGGCAGCCAGGCTAGCTAAGAAAATAGAACAGCCAATGTTTCTGGGGATGATCAGAGCCACATGTTCCCAGATACCTGCGAAGACGTCTAAAAGCAAGTCCAAGTCCAGGGCAGGAGGAGCACATGGAATGACAGAAAGCGAGAAGCGCCAATTATCAAAAGAGACTGGCCCCATCAAAGTAGATCTTTTGGTGACAGAGATAATGAAGTCGAAGATAGCAAAGGCCGAGACAGCAGTACAACAGCATCTCAAGGCTACGTTGGAGGTGTTTTAGGATATGTTCCCATACAAGCTTCCATACGGGCCACCACCAAAACGACAGATAGACCATGAAATTGATATAGTACCCAGGGAAGCCCCTCCACATAAGAGACCCTACAAGCTTAGTCCAGCTGAGATGGACGAGCTTAAGAGATAGATAGAGACGCTGCTAGAGCAGGGCTGGATATGGCCAAGTTCAAGCCTGTATGGATCGCCTATACTTTTTATCCTCAAAAAAGATGGAAAGTGGTGTATGCATATTGACTACACCGTGAAGAACCGCTACCCACTACCAAAGGTCAAGGAACTCATGGACAAACTGCATGGAGCACGTTACTCCACGAAGTCGACTTCTACTTAGGATATCACCAGATCCGAGTATGAGAGTCTGACATCGAGAAGACCGCCTTTATCAGCAGATACGGGTCTTTTGAGTACCTCGTCATGCCCTTGGCCTGTGCAACGCCCCAGCCACTTTTCAGAGGATAATGAATACGATTCTACCAGATGGGCTGGACAAATTCGTTTTAGTATTTCTCGACAACATTTTGGTGTACAATCGGACTAGAGAGGAACACATACAATATCTTCACAGTATTTTGAGCTGCCTACGGTCAGAGAAGTTCTATAGAAGATTGACGAAGTGTGACTTCTTTTGTACTGAGGTGGAGTATCTGGGATTTGATATAGAGGAATATGGTATAAAGCCATCGCTGTCAAAAATTCGTGAGATTGCTGATTGGCCGACGCCTGAATCACTTCGTGATATACGTTCGTTTGTGGGACTGGCATATTTTTACAGAAAGTTTATCCGGTGGTTTAGTGAGATAGTTAGTCCATTGACCAACCTCACTAAAAAAGATCGCAAGTTTGAATGGGGCCCAAAAGAGGAAGAAGCCTTTGAAAGGCTAAAGACAGTATTAGTGTTTGCACCTATATTGCAGTTGCCTGACTTTGACTGAGAGTTTGCAGTAGCCACAGATGCATCAGAGGTGTCTGTGGGAGGCATACTGCAACAGAACTTTGGTCAGGGGTTGCAGCTAGTGGTATATAAGAGCAAGAAGCTGAACCCGACAGAGTGCAGATACAGTGCGAATGAACGCGAAATGTTGGGGATCGTGTGGGCCGTTGGCAAATGGAGGCACTTCCTTGCCGGCCAATATTTTGTAATTTAGACTGACCACGACTCCCTCAAGAACCTCCCAAACCAGCCCTTAGTGAATCGCAGGGTTTGGAAGTGGATACAAGTGTTGCAAGGGCTACGATTGTGACATCGTACACATTGTAGGCAAGGTCAACCCTGCAGACTACCTGTCCAGGCGCAGTGTGAAGGAGCTACAAAGCATGGTGGACGTCAGAGCCCATAAGGAGTCGATAGCCCAGCGATTGAGATTGGGTGATGAGGAGGTTACAGACAAGCACATCCAGGACAAGTTAGATCAGGTGTTTAAGGGAACAGAGGCATTAAGAGTAGGAACAATTGCAAGTGAGTGTCAATCTGCATTGTTTGTGATGAGATCAAGAATTTCATTTGATTCAACTTTGCGGGACAAGATCAAGAATATATATGAGAGTGATTCCCGGTGGGTTGATATCGTTAATAAGTTAAAGTCAGATCCACAGAAAAATCTGGTCAAGAGAGGTGTCAAGGAGTTCAGATTATCTTACGATTGCTTGGAGATTCATGATCGTGAAGGACCAGAAGGAGTGAACAGATGGAGATTGGTTATTCCTAATATGCATTCAGTGCCTTACTCAGGACATGTGGGATATAGAAGACTTTGAAAAAACTGCAGCAGAACTTTTACTGGCCGGATCGCATGCTAGACATCAGAGAATTTGTGGCCAGCCGTCCAATGTGTCAATCAGAGAAAAGTGTGCATCGCCAGCCCCCAGGACTTCTTCAACCTTTGTAGCTACCAAAACAGAAGTGGGCCGATATTAGTCTGGATTTCATCATGGGATTGCCCAAGTCAGAATTAGGACAAGACGGAATCCTCACAATTGTGGACCAGGCTACCAAGATGGTACATCTTATTGCAGTGTACCAGACCATCACAGCGACAGAGACAACCCAGGTCTACTGAAACTATGTGGGGAAACTACACGGGATTCTGAGATCAGTCGTCAGCAACAGGGATCCCAGATTTGTCTCCAAGTTTTGGTAGGAATTCTGGAGGTTGTTGGGAAGCAAGCTGAGGATGTCAACAGCGCACCACCTGCAGACCGATGGACAGACCGAGGCTGTCAACCGGGTGGTGGAGATGACATTGCGCTGCACACTACATGCGAGTCAAGAACTCCACTAATGGGAGAAATATCTCTCAATAGCAGAATTCACCATCAACAGTACTCCATTGACAGCAACCGGGTACACGCCATTCTATCTGAGCTATGGCTACCACCCGTGTACCCCGGCAGAACTTATTCAAGATGTTGACACCACCTTCCATGAGGGAGTCAATATTTTTGTATCTTGAATGCAGAAGATATTCACCAAGGCTCATCAGTATCTACGCAGAGCTTAAGACAGGCAGAAGAATTATGCAGATCAGAGATGATGTAAGCAAGTGTTCCATATAGGCGACCGGGTGCTACTCAATACGGAGAACTTACAGCTTAAGAATGCACCTGTATGCAAGCTCAAGTACAAGTTCATTGGACCTTTCTTCATTACTCAGATGATTGGACCTGTTGCATACGAGTTGAATCTACCATCTACATGGAAGATTCATCCCGTATTCCACACGAGCTTGCTACGCCCCTTCAGGACATTGCAGTGGACTACGGCTACTGAACCTGCAATGGGAGAGCTGAAGCCAGAGGAGGATGAGCTTTACAATGTGGAGAAATTGTTGAGGTGGCAGTGGCAAGGACCAAATAGTCAACGACAAAAGGAGTTCCTTGTGTTGTGGACAGGCTGGTCTCTTGACAATGCGACGTGGATCCCGGCAAAAAACTTCACAAGCGCCAGAGAATTAGAGAAGATGATCCAACGAGACAAGCTCAAAGAGGACCAAAGATAGCCGATAGATGAGTAATTTGTTTTCAAGGTCGAAAACTACCCCCAGGGGGAGGTAGTTGTTGTGTGAATATTGTCTTTGGTTCTTTATACGAGCGGAGTGAGATGCAATGCAAAGGCGCGCAGACCAATTATCTGCGCCTTCATAGAGCATCGAGCGCAACGAGGCGATTCTGGGATTTTGGCCATTTTTGGGCCATTTTGCTACATTGAGATAAGGGCTTTAGGGACGGTATGGGTGCTTGTGAGGATGGTGGTTTAAGTACAAGGTGACTTGAGGGTTATGTAACCGTGCTGTGTGCTGCGGGGACAAGACACTGGGAACCCGGTAACGAACATCCATTTTGTTTCACTGCCTGCTTGCAAATTGTGTGCAAGGCAACGCCAGACCCGATCCCCCCTTCCGACTGATGCACCGCAGAGGTCGTTCCGCCAAGGTGCCCACCACATCTGCGCCGCATCGAGATCGATCAAGCGACCGTGCCGACTACGCCTGGCCATCTGCCTGAGGGATCGTCGATCGATCGCACGGGGCACGTGCGGAAAAAACACGCGCCATGGTGTGCCCATTCCCCCATGAGCCCTGACCACCAAGGTATGCGGTAGCGTCAAGTTTATGGGCGCATTGTGAGGCAGCATGGTATCTTTTGCAACGATTCCAATTGTGTGTCTACAGTATGTCTACAACACCACTCGTCCGCCACAACGCTTCCACAGTCGCCAGAACCCCTCCCCCCGCGCTCCTTGGCAACGCCTTGGCCAAATCACAAGTTCACAGTTGGTTTCAGTGCCGGCCACCACACGCACGCACTTGTGCCCATCAGGGGGCTGCCCGGCGGTCGCACTTTGCCCCCCCAATACGGCTACAATTCTTTTGGCAGAATGTCTTGCCAAATGGCCACTAACCCGATGTAGGGTGCAACCCCGGTAACCCGGGTACACTCCATTCCCAGGTAATCATGAATAACTGGGTAGAGGTGGCCACACTCAGGTACCATCCGGTCCATTAAGTCCGGTCCGTAAAACTAAGTGTGATATTCGTCCGCTAATATCCTGTCCGCTATTTGCCGTACTGCCGTCCGCAAAAGCCGGCTCTCATTTTTTCTTCACCGTTATTTACCGTTAAATTAATGGATGATGTGTGTAGCGTCCGGTCTGCAACAAAATATCCGTTGATTAATAATTTTGGTCCGTTATTACCCATAGGTACTTGCTTTCCAGCCACGGCAAGGTCAAGGCGAAGTTGCCAAGGGGTTTCTATTTTACAGCAACTCACATTATGTTGGTTGGATGCTTGATAAATGTGTGTGGGCGTTTTCCAGGTCATGTATTCTGCAGTTTGTAATACATGGAGTGATTTGGAGAACTGAACAACACACAAGCCGTGTGTAAAGTTCCAGTGTATGCATGCAATCCTGCACCACTTGCTACGGCTGGTACTGCTGCGTACCACGCTCCCAATGCAAGTCTTCCCGGCCATTGTAGCAAGGGTTCGGCATAGTTGTAATACCAAACGCGGACACACAAACACCCACATCACCTGAGGCAGGTGGCAAAAAGGGTTCACCTCTGAACACAGTTGAGCCACTCAACATACTTAGGAATGGGTGATACGTATCACATATAACGATGGGTTGCTACAGTGGTACTCCACAGTTTCCACGCCAGGACAGCGAGTGTAAAGCCCATCCACCAATTGCACTATTCGATTGGACACATTTCTCACAGAAATTCTCTTCTATCTATATGATGCCCTAGGTTCATCCACCATTCCAACATAGTATGTCCAAGTTCAACAGTTCAACATACATGAAAACGGGCAACGAATAGTACGAGTCGTGATTTGTTATCTTCCATCCCTGTCTATTGCACCCTCGCTGCGGCGGTACTCCAGAATTTTCCACGCCAGGGCAGCGACTATAAAGTCTATCCACCAATCGCAGTACTTGTTGGGATGCATTTCTTGAATAAAATTTTCTTCTATTTATATGATACCCAAAGTTCATCCACCACTCCAACATAGTGTGTTCAAGGTGTGCACTTCAACACAGGACAACGGAATATTACAAGTCATGATATCTTATCTTCTATCTCTATGGTACCGCACCCTCATTGCAGTGGTACTCCACAGTTTCCACGCCGGGGCAACGAGGGTGGTCACCGGTGGTGATCCAAACTTTGGAATCCAAAGTCACTACTCCATTTCCCACATAGACAACTGAAGTACTGGAAAACCCAACACCCTAATGTATAGGCCCCCATCCATCACCACAATGTACGGGTGGTGTTTTCCCAAGATCCGGCACCCCAGAGTACTGGGGGGTGCCTCTATACTTTGTGCGAATGGGGTGTGCACTCATGTGACCCAAGGCGCGTCACGGGGCCGTGGGCACTATCCCCCACTCGGTCACTCATCCGGATAACCAACTAGTCACTCTGCACACCTCTCACTGGTATGTCACTGTGCCACCATGCCGTCACCCACCCGATTGCACCGTAGAGGTGGCCACACTCGGGTGCCGTCCGGTCCGTTAAGTCCAGTCCATAAAACTGAGTGTGATATTCGTCCGCTAGTATTCGGTCCGCTATTTGCCATACTGCCGTCCGCAAAATCTGGCTCTCAATTTTTCTTCACCGTTATTTGCCATTAAATTACCGGATGACGTGTGCGGCGTTCGGTCCGTAACAAAATATCCGTTGATTAATAATTTTGGTCCATTATTACCCATAGGTACTTGCTTTCCAGCCACGGCAAGGTCAACGCGAAGTTGCCAAGGGGTTTCCATTTTGTAGCAACTCGAATTATGTTGGTTGCATGCTTGATAAATGTGTGTGGGCGTTTTCCAAGTCATGTATTCTGCGGTTTGTAATACATGGAGTGATTTGGAGAATTGTACAACACACAAGCCGTGTGTAAAGTTCCAGTGTATGCATGCAATCTTGCACCACTTGCTACGACCGGTACTGCAGCGTACCACACTCCTATTGCAAGTCTTCCCGGCCATTGCAGCAAGGGTTCGGCATAGTTGTAATACCAAACGTGGACACACAAACACCCACATCACCTAAGGCAGGT
This sequence comes from Ostreobium quekettii, assembly GCA_905146915.1. Taxonomy (NCBI): domain Eukaryota; kingdom Viridiplantae; phylum Chlorophyta; class Ulvophyceae; order Bryopsidales; family Ostreobiaceae; genus Ostreobium; species Ostreobium quekettii. Next base: position 74,891 of record CAJHUC010000294.1, read on the forward strand.
GGCAAAAAGGGTTCACCTCTGAACACAGTTGAGCCACTCAACATACTTGGGAATGGGTGATACGTATCACATATAACGATGGGTTGCTGCGGCGGTACTCCACAGTTTCCATGCCAGGGCAGCGAGTGTAAAGCCCATCCACCAATTGCACTATTCGATTGGACACATTTCTCACAGAAATTCTCTTCTATCTATATGATACCCTAGGTTCATCCACCATTTCAACATAGTATGTCGAAGTTCAACAGTTCAACATACATGAAAATGGGCAACGAATAGTACGAATCATGATTTGTTATCTTCCATCTCTGCCTATCGCACCCTCGCTGCAGCGGTACTCCAGAAGTTTCCACGCCAGGGCAGCAACTGTAAAGTCTATCCACCAATCACAGTACTTGTTGGGACGCATTTCTTGAATAAAATTTTCTTCTATCTATATGATACCCAAAGTTCATCCACCACTCCAACATAGTGTGTTCAAGGTGTGCACTTCAACACAGGACAACGGAGTATTACAAGTCATGATATCTTATCTTCTATCTCTATGGTACCGCACCCTCGCTGCGGCGGTACTCCACAGTTTCCATGCCGGGGCAACGAGGGTGGTCACCGGTGGTGATCCAAACTTTGGAATCCAAAGTCACTACTTCCCTCCCTTCCCTCCCTTCCCTCCCTTCCCTCCCTTCCCTCCCTTCCCCCCCTTCTTGCGTCGATGCGCTAGCTTCTACTACGACCATCCACTCTCTGCCACCTGCCACCTCGCTTCCTTCGCTGTGGCACATCCTCCACCACAACGACACTCGAACTTGGCACCTCCAAGCGAATCAGTGTCCGCAGAGCTCAACACACCCCTCCCAGCAGGAACATCATGTGCGTCTGGGACTCCTCGCTCAGCAACAAATGCTGCGAGGTCAACACCACCATCGCCGCCAACAGAGCCTGGCGCACACGTCCATTGCATAAATAACCGAGGCAACATATATTCGACGATGGATTTCAGATGTTACAAGGACGGTCTGAGGACACTTTCTTCTGTGAAATAAAGGCAGAAAAGCATCTCACAACCATGGACTGTTCAGCGAATGTCACCTTCCTCGCCGGTGGCAGGCGGTACTTGGACTTCACCTCACAATCAGACAAGTTGTTTTGTTAAAAAAAACTAATCCCCATCAGAGGAAGTCTCCGTGTCACTCCCTGTTAGGAGGCCGGAGTCCATGACATTGAACTCTCACCCAACCTGTGAAAAAAAATCATCTTCAAGGAGTCATTCTTCCAGGCGTCTTAGTGACGGTTGAGTTATTCTATATTTTCTATTAATAGACTTGTACCCCACCATGTGTTCCCCCCGGTGCAGCACCAAATCTATGATAGCCGTGCACTGACGTGTTTTATAAGCAGCTCGGCGATTCATATCCACTTGTTTGCGTTCCTGCCTGCGACGCTTGTGCCATTCTCCCCAAGACTGGGGGGGGGTTCTGTCTCTCGTGTTCTTCCTTTCGCAACCGTGCCCCTTCTGCCCCCCCCAATGCGTTATTAATGTATCCGCTTATGGCGGCTAATCGAGCCTGGTCCTTGGGGGCGAGGTGGTCCTGTATGGGCCGCCACACCCCCGAGGGCAGGCCACCCAACCCCGCTTCTTGTATTTCCTCTAATCTATCTGTTAGAGCTTCCCTATCACGCTCAGCTTCCCAACCACGCGCAGCTTCTATCCGCCGCCTGACTTTCACCCCTGCACGTCTCCTTCCCCCCTTTCTCTTGTGTCTGTGCCGGCGCTTTCGACCATCCTTGTAATGTTGGCCCCTATTCAGGGGCTGCTTCCGACCTAACACAGGAACAGAATACAGTGTTTCCCCAGCCAGGTGATGGCAGGTACTGCCACATATTGGTGGTACCACCAAAGCAAAGACAATAGGTATTGTAGGGAAATGCAGCACGCCCTGTACAATGCACGGCCCCCTGAAAGGGACGAGGTTTCCCCAGCCAGGTGATGGCGGGTACTGCCAAATAATGGTGGTGGCACCTACGCAAAGAAAGATGATGGGTATTGCAGGGACAGTTCGTGCATGCTGTACATTGCATGGCTGCATGGAAGGAACGAACTACCAAGGTTTCCCCAGCCAGGTGATGGCGGGTACTGCCACAAAATGGTCATGCCACATAAGGAAAAACAGGCAATGGGTACTGCAGGGACATACAACACACCCTGTACAATGCACGGCGAAATAAAAGGAGCAAACTGGGAAGGCTTCCCCAGGCAGCTGATGCCAGGTACTGCCACATATAGGTGGTGGCATCTAAGCAAAGAAAGGCGTTGGGTATTGCAGGATGTGCAACACACCCTGTACAATGCACGGCCACATAAAGGGAATGAATTGCTAAGGTTCCCCAGCCAGGGGACGATGGGTACTGCCACAAAATGGTGGTGACACGTAAGGAAAAAAAAGGCGATGGGTATTGCAGCGACACATAATGCACCCTGTACAGTGTGCAGCCAAATAAAAGTAACAAAGTGGTAAGATTTCCCCAGCCAGGTGGCGGCGGGTACTACCAAATAATGCTGGTGGTATCTAAGCAAAGACGATGGGTATTGTAGCGACAAGTGGTCACCCTGTGCAATGCATGGCCACATGGAAGGAACGAACTGCCAAGGTTTCCCCAGCCATGTGACGGCCAGAGGTGGGCCGTCCAGGAACGGGGACGGACTAGGAACGGGGACGGGAACGGGAACGGGGACAGACCGGAGTCCGTTCCCGTCCTTGGGCCGGCAGGCCTAGGAACGGCTGAGGAACGGCCCGTCCCTGGGCTGGAACGGACTCGGGACGGAATTGGAACGGTGTACTGCCGTCCCAACTCCGTTCCGGCACAGTACGGCCCACCTGGGCGTCCATTCCTGTACCGCTCCATGCCATGCCTCCCTCCGTTCCAGCGTGTCATAGAGTTCGTTCCTATCCAGCAACATCACACGTGGGCCAATCAGAATTGTATGATGCAGTTGGAAGCGCCCGTCCTGCATTTGTTCATCAATGATGGGTGCTCCCAAGTGCGTCATGCAATTCCTGGCGTTCTTGCCACCACACATCGCTGCCGCCTTGTGGGGAGGCGCTGGTGGTGCCCACCATCGGTGGCAAGCACAAGGACGGACGCGGGAGGCACGTGGAGGCGGAGGCAAGTGCTGTGAGGCGACGCAGCCTCACCAGGTGCATGAAATCGGCGTTCAAAGTGCCAATTGAGAGGCATCGAAGAGGTGCCAAAAAAGGGTGAGATCCGGCCGGCGCTTGCTGACCCGAACGGTCAACAAAGGGGAGGGGGCGGGGGAGGGAAGGGCAGAATGTGCCAAGGGAAAGGGAGGGGAGATGGCAATAGCCCCCTTGCTCGCTAGAATCGCTGCGGGGGGCTAACGATCTGCCCCGTCGATTCTCGAATTGGGCTTGATGGAGCTGGGGGAAGTTGGGCGGTCACAAAAGGGAGGTTAGGGAGGGCAGGTAACGTGGCCAAAATAGGGGGAGGGGAGACGGCCAAAGGCCACTCGCTTGTTAGAATCGTCCCTAGAATCGCAAGTGAATCGTTGTGTGAGTGGAAACCACCCAACGGCCCGAGTTCGATGGCAGTGAAGGGGGAGCCAGGTGACGGCAGGTACTGCCACATACTGTGGTACCACCAAAGCAAAGACAATAGGTATTGTAGGGAAATGCAGCACGCCCTGTACAATGCACCCCCTGAAAGGGATGATGCTGAGGTTTCCCCAGCCAGGTGATGGCGGGTACTTCCAAAAATGGTGGTGGCACCTATACAAAGAAAGATGATGGGTATTGCAGGGACAGTTCGTGCATGTTGTACATTGCACGGCTGCATGGAAGGAACGAACTACCAAGGTTTCCCCAGCCAGGTGATGGCGGGTACTGCCACAAAATGGTCATGCCACATAAGGAAAAACAGGCATGGGTACTGCAGGGACATACAACACACCCTGTACAATGCACGGCGAAATAAAAGGAGCAAACTGGGAAGGCTTCCCCAGGCAGCTGATGCCAGGTACTGCCACATATTGGTGGTGGCGGGCAAAGGCCTTGGGTATTGCAGCACACACTGCACGGCCACATAAAGGGAACGAATTGCTAAGGTTCCCCAGCCAGGGGACTGGCCACATAACGACCAAATCTGGGCCCACCTTGGTGACGGCGGGTACTGCCACCAACCACAACACACAACCACAATAGGCGGCACTCAGGCTTGCTGCACAAAGTACACGTCCACCGCACCTACACGTCCATCATGTTCAAGGCGCCTCTGCCTGCTTTCCGTTTTAGCATTGGTAGCGCCTGAGGACTCTGCGAATACAGTAACACAGGTGGTGAGGGTCGTAGGGAAAATCCCGGAGTGAAATCAATCCCCGGCCATGATCTTCCCACCTGGCCATGTGCCACCAGGTTTCCAAAGTCCACACATAATCCAAGACCCCCCTTTTTAACACACCCCACGGCCCGGAATTTCCCGCCACAGCAGGCGGTACTGAGGGCATTGCCCTGGCCACAAAACAGGATAGCGCGCTCTGCCTGTGCATCACCGGCGATTGAATCCGGCCACACACAGGTTTTCAGCCAACAGATCATCCGAGACCCCCCTTCCCCCGCGCGGCCCGGCATTTCCCACCATGGCGGCGGTACTAATGGCGTCCCCTTGCCTTACCTGTGCTACAGCTTGCCTTGCCTGTGCTACTGTATGCCTCACCTGGTGGGTCCATGACCCAAGCGTGGGGTGGCAGGGGTTGGAGGCGGCGGATGGCAACAGGAGGGCAACAAAATATGTGTGCAGTCACAGCCAACGTTCACTGTATGTGGACCCTGGTTGAGCCACGCTGGCAATCAACCCGATCCCCAGATTCGGAAATCAGTACTTACTGCCTGGGCTCTGCTGTCATCTGCTGATTCGGTACACACGTCCGCTGTCATCCGCTAGATTAGCGGATGGGGTACGTGGCTTCCGGTCCGTAAGAGAATATCCGTTAATACCCAAGCGGAATCCGTAGAGTCGGCTGATTGGGGCCACCTGTCCACTCCATCCGTGCCACATCAGCAACAGAGAGGGCGTGGTCCGCTAAATTAATGGATATTAGCGGACGGCAGCCCCCGTCTGCTATTAACGGATCCAGGTGGCCACCTCTATTGCACCGGGCACCCTTCACTGGCATGTCACAGAGCCGGGGGCCTTGCCACCCACCCGATCACACCACACACACACCCCTCCGGCTCGCCAACCACCCCACTCCTCATGCATCCCCCACCTCGCACCCCTCCTCCACGGTGTCCAGCTCAGCCCCCCTAGAACGCTCTAATTTGCTCCACTCTACCGCTCCCCGGCTGATGGGGATGCGGTGACCATTCCAATCTGCACCAAAACACACGTGCAACTTCTCCCTCTAAGGCTTTGGCTCCAAAACCACTTGTCGCGGCCGATGGGCACAGCGATGGGTCCAAATCTTAGGCGCCTCCTTGCCCAATGGCTGGCGGATTCACCACTGGCTCTCTCTATGGATGTGCGGCAGGCTTGGTAGGGCAAGCGCCCATTCGCTATGAGGTGGGCCCAGCTTTCACTTAGGGATCTGCCCCGGGCGGCCGCTTAGTGTCCGGTGGAGGCGCAGAGGTGGAACGGGCATAGAATTAAAAGAACAAGTTCACACAGCTTCCCGTGGGGCCGCACATTTGGTCCCCCCATGGGAAGTACAACAACCACATTATCATTGCAAATGGGCTCTAATGTACTTTGTTCACCACCCACCCACCCCCACCGGCCTAGCACTAACCCAAAAGCATACAAAACACAAGAAAACACCCAGAATGACCAATTTGCCTTAACCACAAGCGTACACACAACACTATCCATGTATCAAGTTATAGATGTGATTGGTCAAGTGTTGCCGCAAAAGTGCAAAGCGGGGACAATAGAATAGTTTGTGATCTCGGTCATCTATGGGAGAGTGACACCATGTGCGCTGCAAGTCATCATTGATACCACTACCTCACAAACCAATGTATACGTGGGTTCTATATCATTGATGAGTCATCAATGATATAGAACCCACGTATACATTGGTTTGTGAGGTAGTGGCCCGTCAAAAATTCAGCCACTTTAGATATGTCATTGTAGGAAAGATCTTTAGTCCAACTCAATGATCGAGAGAACTGAGGCATAACATCGTATACTTGATGGCTATGTGGGGAGGTATCCCACAATGCCTCCAAACGGGAGGCATGTTAGCATCTGATGGAGGTCCTAATAGTCTTGTAGGAATAGGGAATAAAGAAGACCTTAAACAGATCATGTTATTTGCCATATTCCTAACAATGGTATCTAAATAGTCATGCTCAATGATGTCAATATAACCAAGGATTCACCGCAAACGTATAATCGGTATCTAAGTGTGTAAATGCAACAAGGCATGCCAGATAATGACCGCTAGTTCCTTACCACCTTGTCAACACTGGATGGCTTATAGAGTAGACTTGGAGTCACAGGCAATCGTACACTAGTTGAATGTGCCAGGTGTGTGGGGCATGATGATATGCCAAAAGGAGGGCAATCAATTCTGCGTGAGTACTAGAATGATGCCTTGTGAATCCAACAACAACAAAATGACCAATGGAGTTTGTGCCCTGTAAAAAGATGGCAAATCAACCACAATGATTTATGTGAAGGTTTGTGTCATTGTTTAATGACCCATCTACAAATATCTATTAGTCATATGTTGTAGAAGTAGCACGTGCATGGCGTATATAATCCAATGCAGCTTCCCAATCTAAGAAAGAAGGGGAAAGAAAATGGTCATCGAATGTTGGATCAGTATACCACCATATGCGATTCTCTACATGATGAAGGGTGTAGAGGGGTAGATGAGGGGAGAGGCCTAGAGCTCGAGATAAAGTATATCAACTGGTGCCATATTATGGTTGACTCCTATCACAGGGGGAGTTAGGTCAAGGAGATCACACCAATATGTCAGATGACAAAAGTAGAACTCCACTAGGTATTGTTTGATATATAGTTCAGCGGGCATGAAGCCAATGATGAATCAAACATCTTCATATAAAATTGTCCAACAGAGGCTCATGATGGCGACTGCAGCTTGTTGGAGCACGTTGTTGATGGGTTTCAATTTTGAATAGAAGCAGATAATGGATGACCATACAGGAGAAGCATAGAATAACATGGGGAGGATTGTCATCTCAATCATATGGCGAACAATAATTGGGTGGAATCCCTATGTCAAGGCTAGACCCTAACACAAACAGTGCAAACTGGTCTTGGCCTTGTGCACAATTTGTCTGATGTGTATGTCCCAAGATAGTTTGGAATCCACCATGATGCCCAAATATCGCATCGAGGGAACATATTCCAAGAAAATGCCTCCAATAGAGAATGTAGGTAGAAAAGCATGGGCGTATCCTATCACCATGTATTTCCAAGGCGCAAGGAAGTCAGGGAGGGTGTCAGTAGGCGGTCAGCGCGCATGCCGCGCGCCGCGCAAGGCGCAAGGAAGTCCAGGGAGGGTCGGGAGTGGCCGGTCGGCGCGCATGCCGCGCACCACCTACGCACGGCGCGCGGCACCATGAAGCCCGGGGAGGGGGCGGTGCGTGCGCGGCGAGCGGTCGGCAGCCGGCGGTCGGCCAAAATCGCGATTTTGCTTTATAAAGCTCCGCTCGCTTCGCTCGCTCGCAATAAAAACGCTTCTAAAGGAAAAGAAAAATGGGGAGAAAAGTGGGGACCAACGTCGTGTTTCTTGTGCTTGACCACGCCCGGTCCGACGTCAGCGGCCCGTTCCCGCACAGATTCCCAGGCATTGGACCCACACCGAGCCCCAAGACCATCAAAAGCACAGTCGACACTGCGGTCAAGCGGACGAGGAAGACCAGTGCACGGCGCACGCCCGGCAGCCCAATCCTCGAGCCGGCATCCACCCCCGAGCCAGGCACAGCGGCGAAAAAAAATGGTGCGTTGGGGGGGGAGGGGGGGCGCGCGATGCGTTGCCTTGCGCACCCGTTGCCCGCAGTGGGAAGCGGCTGACGCCGTTGCGTCGTTGCGACCTGCGCAGACGGCCTCCAAGCGCGTGCAGGCGTACAAGAGCGACCGCTTCCACAACAACGTCACGCGCCGCGGCGCGGTGGCGGACAGCTCTGCGGAGGTGAGTGGCGAGGGCGGCGCTGTGGCTGGTTGGTGTCACCGGCGCCAGGTCGTCGTCGTGACTGGGGCCCTGGCAGCGGGTGTGGGCGGCGCGGTCGCAGTGTCGGTTCTCGCTGCTGAGCAGGCTTTGCGATGATTTGTTTCATCGGGGACGATGCCAGCTGGCTTGGCGTACAAGATTGGCTGTGCGCGCGGTGAGCTGTGGACCCGAGTGCGCACGCGTGTGGCCAGGGGCGAGCGCCGCCGCCCAGAAGAGGCCCGATGGGCGGGGCGCGGGATGGCCGGATGCGTTGTCCTTGGGGAGGGTCTTCTCCGGCCGTGTTCTTCCCTTGGGATGTACGATGCAGCCTCGTGCTGAGGCAATGAAAACACAGCGGCTGACACGTTGTCGCCTGTTGATTTTTCCTGCAGAGGAAGAAGAGGTTGCCTGTTGGTCCCGTTGTGCTGGGCTTCTTCCTGTTCGTCGTGGTGGGATCAGGTGGGTCCCGACGCGGCGGTGTTCCAGGTCCTCTGGGGGCTGGGCTGTCAACAGGCGCTCGTGGCTGTTGGCCGCCGGGGTGGTGGCTTTGGGCCAGGACGGGCGCGCCTCAGGCGGGGCGCGCCTCAGGCGCGGCGCACGCACGCAGGCGCAATGATGCTGGGGCGAGGCAGGCACGTGCGCAGGAAGCCGTCAGTTTGCTGCTTGGCTGACGATCTTCTGTGCTTGCTTGCTCAGCCCTCCTCCAGATCTTGAGGAGCACTGCTGCTGTTTGAGCATTTGCTGTGGGGCAGTACGCGCACCTACGGCGTGCCCGCGGGTGGATGGATATCCGAGGTAGTCAGAGGGGTCTCAAATAGCTCAGGCGCCTCCAGTTGGTCCGAGGTGGCCGATCGGGTGAGGATAGCATCAGGAGCCCACAGAATGGGTGGCTGAAGGCAAGCGCCAGTTGGGTTTCAGTGCTGGGGCGCTGTTCCCAGCAGGGGGCTTGAGCACGCTGGACGGCATGAGCGCTGCAGTGGACATCGAATTTGCAATGGGATTATGCTTTTCAAGGAAGAAGCATGAATTTAAATAAGTGTGTGAATAAGTGGACACAGAGAATACTGCACCCACCTTGCCTCTTGTGCCGGGTACACGGCAATGGAGAAGACTGAGCAAGGGAGCGATGCTTTTTCAGATGACACTGTGGTTGGCACTTGGGTGCTTCAACCAGCAGCCACCTGTGCTAATGCTGTCAACCATGCTGGTGAAGTAAAGTGGGCAGTTTGGTGCCCACTGTGCTTGAAAAGTTCTACAACTAGCAATCTTGTGATGAGATGCAAGTCACTGCCTCTGGTGTTCCCAACTGTGTGTATCAGGCAGTGAAAGCCTTCCAGACCACCTATGCATGTTGTCAGCCCTGCTGTGCTGCTGTGCAAACAGCATTGCAGAGTTCAAGTTCTGCTCACCACCATAGACAATGGAAACTGCACATTTTGGCAGTGCCAGTGCCAGCAGTGGCCCTGGTGACTGCTGTGGACTCGATCCCATATGTGTGCAGAGCTTGTGTGGCCCCAATGCCATTGAGTACACACGCACGTCACTGCATGACAAGGCAAGCCCTTCCACCAAGCTAGCGATATTGGTGGCCTGGTGTGTTGATGCTGATGTCTGGGCAGTGGGTGGTGCTGCTCCAGGAACTTGAAACTTGGAACTGCTCCAGGAACTTCGACGTCAAACCGAGCACTTCTCTCTGCCGTGAATCCGATCATAATCCTCTTTCTCTGTTGCGAATCCAGTGACTGTTGTTTGAAAGGAAACACGTAGCATGAATGGGCAACCCAGTGTTCCAAATACCAACCAGGGGCAGAGGCTGGCTGCTGTGGGGGTTTTCAAACACTGTCTGTAAAAACTGCTGGCGACCGTGCTGATACCGGAATCTGCAGCTGTGCACAAAGGCATCCAGCTTCTGTGGAGATGTGCAGTGGGGACCAATATGCCATCCGTACCAGCGACCTGCCAAGGGGAGCAGTCAGCAAGACTGCCCGCATATCGTATTGGTGGGGACACATTGCTGGGGGCACGCTCTGCGCATTTGAGGAGGGGAAGCAATGCCACCACTCTGCAACGTCCCACCCTCTCGCCATTGCATTCACGCCCATGTGTCTATGCCTGGCTTGGGTTCAGAGGGCTCACACTGGGGCAACTCTGGAACAGGTGTTCGTGTTTTGACTGATCACTAAGGGACCTTGGTTTCAATTGGGGATCCATCCCAGTGAGTGGATGAATCGATGTTGAAAGCTGCTTGCCACTCTGTCCCTTGTGACTGCTGTGCCACCTCCTTGATAGCTCATGGATGGTGACATGACTCATTCGTGTGGGACAGCGTCACATTCCCACATTTCTGAAACAGGCGCCTACTGCACAACACGTTTGTGAGTTGTTCGAGTTACTGCAAAACAGATTGTAATGAACAACCATTTTTGTTGTAATGGTGCTCATCTTGGTGCATTCACAATCATGGCCCGTGACCTCACTGAATGGGATGGCCCGAGTATGACACCATTTCAGTCATAGGAAGGCATTTTCTGTCAGTGCTCTAAAGGAATTCGAAGACTCCAATGCGGGTGCACGAGATGCACGGGAAAGTGTTGCAACATTTGCAGAACATCACATGAAAATGGTATTGCATTGATTGAGTCAAATATTAGCAATTGAAAGTCAAGTAGTTAGAATGCCAGAAAAAAGTGATGTGACACATCCCTCCATATTAGGATTGCATATAGAGTACCGCAATGCCCTAGGGCCCATGCAAGGGTGGTCAATAGGATCCCATCCGACATGCAGGATGCAACAATGAAGGACGTGGTGGGAATGTTGCACAAAGCTGATTTGTTTAAAAGGGCCATGACCCTTGGGAGTGTGGTGCCGAGAGCTAGAATGCAAGCTCGCGCGGGTAGACTAACGGTTGATAGAGTGGCACATTGGGAGGCCACCTGATGGGCACCCGGAGTGGAAGATCAAGTGCTCCATTAGGCAGTACAAGACTGCTGCTGACCGTCAGACTGTTTTCCCTCCTTTGTCCTAATATGTTGAGCCCTGTTTGTTCATACATGAACAAAGATAGAGAGGTGCAAGAGGTGCGCAAAGCAGGATGGACATGGAGGTTTAGACTAAAAGTACTTGTTACGCACGTTGGCCTAATGTGGGGGACGCCCTACTAATGGTCTCTTGGTATGGGGGATGCCCTGCCCAAGATACGGTAACACCACCCCAACTAGTTTGGTTGAACCAAAACTTTTTCTATTATATGATATGATATGGGGGTAGGCCAGGGTGGTCCCGCCTAGGTCCCCGTAAGGACCTAGGAGCTTGGCAAGGCTAGTCCGCAACTTAGGAGGGCAAGCGCCCTATACCACTGACATTGTTGTATCAGTACCAAGCTGAAGCCGGTTGATGAGGAGCTCCACGCAGCAGTCCACGGTAGGTCGACGAGGGCCGCAGCACATCGTGAGAAATGGTGGGAGGCTGTGTGGATAGTGTTTGATATGCCCATCTATGAATTCCAAGAGGCCATCATGGCTTGGCTCTCAATGCAAGGCACAACACCAATGCACTTATCAATGGTACATCAGACAAAGCTCAATCAAGGATCTGAGGTTGAGCCCTATTTGTTCATACATCGACAAGGATAGAGAGGCACAAGAGGTGCACGAATGAAAGATGAACATGGAGGTTCACGCCAAAAGTACCAGGCTGAATCTACTCGATGAGGAGCTCCATGCAAACGGTCTACGGTAGGTCAGTGAGGGCCGTAGCACATTGTGAGAAATGGCGGGAGGCTGTGTGGATAGTGTTTGGTATGCCCATCTATGAATTCCAAGAGGCTATCATGGCTTGGCTCTTGACGTGAGGCATGGCACCGGTGAGCTTATCAATGGCACATCAGACAAAGCTCAATCGGGGATACAATAGGGGGTGAGGTTCAATTTCTTGTGCTAGACCAACATAACGTGGGTTATGGAAGGCGGAGGCAAGAGCTACAACGAAATCTTCACTATGTGGGATGACAAGCATGTGGACCATGTGTGGCAAATGGGTGCCAGGCTATTTCACCAAAAAGTTGCCATGGGGCCTTTGGACAAGGAGGGTAGCTCGGATTTAGATAGTGAGTTAGCTGACCATGGGTCAGGCTTGGGTAATTAGTGTTAGGGTTGCAAATGTGCAGAAGTAGAAGTTCTTGGTGTGAAGGTGTACCTGGCACTAGATTATTTAGCTCCAAAGGAACATTGGGCCAAGGGGAGTTTGTGCATGTTTGGAGTGGAGTTTTGAGTGCAGGGCTTGGGGTGAGGTTCAGAATGAGCAAGGACATGGTGGGTTGGAAGGTTATTTAGTCAGTGGGGACCAAAGGGATGGTGTCTCATTGTCGAACAAGCCTAGACGAACTTGCTATAAATCTTGTGGTTGGCTTATTGTGTGTGTGCCACTCGTGAGCTTGTGCAAACTCACATAGAGGCTAGCTGGTTGTGGAGCATGCTAAAAGTATTGTTGCAACTTGCCTAGCATTAACCACAAAGTGGCGGCTAGTTCATCAGAGTTAATGCAAACGGAAATCAGAAATTCGGGTACAAACACTGATGACCAGACCACGTTTGAGGACAAGGGTGGCAAATCCTTTATTACATACTCAACAGTTTGCAGGGCTCGTGCCTTCAACCCCCTTTTGGTACGCACTCCCACTTCCCACCCTCACCGTCACCCACCCATTGCCAAGGTGCGGGTAGCCAACCGCATTCATGCAAGGCAATGCATCTACCAACAAAACAAAACCTGATCAAGGCTAGGAGCTGCCATGCCCACCTTATGAAAGGCTATTTGCTGGCCAACTACCATATCTATTTTCTTACAAAAGACAAGTGTGCATGCCCAATCAAAACGCAAAAACACCGGTGACACACATCAAGGCAACGCCCAATATTACCATGGCCCAGTCTCCACCCCACACCTTAATGAGACACTGGCCATTCTTGCAACTGCCCTCCATTTTACCGTCCTCCTTTTTGGTGCGCTGGTCATCACGGTTGTTGGCGCAGCCTTGCAGCTTCCCTCCTGATCCCACCATGTGTTTCTTGTCCAAAACTTGTGGTTTGTTGCCCTGTCGCTATCCCACATCGCCACATCAACACCCTTCATTTTCGAGGCAGTGTTTGGTTTGAGGGCATTCAGTAAATGCTCTGGTAGTTGTTGCACTTGATTCGCTCCTGCCGCTTTAGCATCTTGTACATTCAGCTATATGTTGCATCCTTCCAGAAGTCTCATGTACTCTCTCCAGTTGTAGGATACTAGGAGCTGACCCACTTTGCAAACGACTTCCTGCCGCTGTGCCAGCTTGTCATCATGTAGTAACTCGCCGTTGAGCTTTGGCCTCCCTTTTGGTGTCAACCCTGATCGTGTCTTGTCACTCACAACCTCAAAAAACTCTTCTCGCAGCATCGTCTGGATGTGGCTAACTTGTATGGCTCTTGTGGGTGTTTCCTTGTCTGCACTATGCACATTGGCTGCCTGAGTTCCTTCCCCTTTCTTTAGAGCTTGGGGCAAACACGTTTTGGGTGATCTCATCGTGCTGATTTTCTTGGTGTTCTTGTTGATGTCCCTAATTCCATACAACGTCCAGATTCTGATCCCGCCCTTGATTTGCAATGTATTGGCCGCCCAGTTGATCTTGGGGTTCAGCCTTTGCAGCCATGGCATCCCAAGAATTGCGTTGTGTTGTCCGAGCTTCGTGACTTGGAACATAGGCTGGCGCTTAAATTCGTCCATTTGCAGCTCATAGGAGTCCACTTGTCGTTTGGGCTCGTGTTGCGGTGACCCATCTGCCATATGCAGCGTTTGCATCTCATCACCCTCTTTCCAATAGATGCCATTCTTCTTGCAGAAATCTTGATCAATAAGGGTTTTTGTAGCACCACTGATCACCAGAACTCGCAGCCTCAACCCGCCCAATGTTCCCTTGAACTGGAGCACATCGCTTGGTCGTTGCCATTTCTTGTTTATCATAAGCTTGCAGCTGTCGGCTCCGTCTTCCATATCCTGGGATTTTGTTCGAGCTTCTCTCTTCACTCGTGCCTCATTCCACTATTTGTAACAAGAGGTTATCTGGCCGTATTCTTCCCAATTATGTGGCCTCCCATATAGGTCCATCTTGTTCACCGTTGTCCACCAACCTTCTTGTCTTCCACGCCAGCTTTTCAATTCATTTCCACAGCCTCGTCTTCCCGCAACTTCTCCAAAGGCTCCCTTTCCCGTCTTGCGCACTTCCAGCCTCCATCTTTGCGGTGCTCTCCCACCCTTTTTGTTGCTTGTTTTTGCCTTTCTGCCACCCGGTGGCACACTCATCCAATGCGCTACCATGTTCTTGGCCCGCCATAATCTTGTCCTCGTTTCTTGGAGCCCCGCGCCCTCCCATGGCCCCTCAACAAAATCTGTTGGGATATAGCGCCCGTGACACTTATCTTATCTTCTTGGCTAACGCCTTTTTGACGTCCAACACTTCACCTTCGGGCTGGCCACTTGGCTGACGTCTTCAAACGTCAAGCCGTCACATCCGCAGGGTAGTCACAACTCTGACACAATTCTGACGTCTTGGACGTCCCGGCCGTCATGCCCTTGGGGCTGGCCACACTGCTTGCGCTCTCTAGCGCCCAGCACTTCTTCGAAGCTTGTCTTCCTGAGCTGATGAAAACCACGCAATCTCGTTGTTCTCTGCAGTGATCTTTGCCCCTCAACAGCTTCTTTTCCTCGTCTCTTGGCCACAGCGCCCTCTCTTATCGCCGCTCCTCAATGAACTTTCTCCACCATTTTGGACTCACGAAAATCACACGTTTTCTTTGTTCTCCGCAGTGACTCTCGCTCCTCAACTTTGCCCTCGGGGCAGGCTGCGCAGCTCACGTCCTTTGACGCCCTGCAATTCTCAACCTCGGGGCTGGCCACACAGTTGACGCTCTCTGGCGTCCAGCTATTCTCTAGCTCCATTCCTTGGAGCTCCAAACGCAACTGACGTCTTCATGACATCCCGCTGCTTGAATTGTGGGTTGCACCCTCCCATCCCGTTCTTTGGGAAAATGCCACCTTTTGGTCATGGGTCAGGTCTCCTCGAAGCGCTGCTTTATCGTTGGCAGCTTCGGGGGCTCCGAAACCAGTTGCAAGGGGCGGAAGCCTTTTTGGCTGAACGGGAAATGGCATGTACTCCCCGTTCGACTCGGGGACCGGTGGGACAGAATTCAGGCAGCAACTTCAATTACAAACTAGTCCGGCATGGCTGTATTTATACCCGCTCCCAAGGGATCCCAAGGGTCATGCCAGAAATAGGGTGAGTCACCCTAATTCTGGCATACCCGCCAAGTTCAAGTTTGAATCAGCCTGTCCCTTGTCCTTCTGTCCCACTGACCCATTGGTCCTAAGAATCGTCTCCCACCGTGCTGACCAACACGGTGCTTCCCCACGGTATCTCCCCCTTTTCTCCCGGTGTTAAGAAAACACCCAAACCGTTGCTTCTTCCCTTCCTTAAGTACTGGCTCTGGTTCCTATTATACACCGTCCTGTGAAGGTCCCTATTTTGCAATGCATTGTTCCCAACCAGCCTATAATGTATATTGTAGTGTAAGTCCCCTTTTCGCTTGTTCCCAACCAGTTTATAATATACAATATACCAGGACTAACCCTTACAATACTCCTCAACTCCTGAATACTTTTGTATATCAGAAAATCTGCACGGTTGTCCTTTCCCGGTATGTGGACAATATTGCAATCATAGCCTTGCAGAACCTACACCCATTTCTAGAACCTCCTATTTATTGTAGGCTGGTTAGGCAAATTTTTTCAAAGAATCATGATATGTTTGGATAACGAAGTGGCTGTTGGCCAAGTAATGCCAACATCTCCCAAGAGCCTAAGTGATGCTCAGCAGTTCTCACTCATATGCACTATACCGGGTCTCGGCCAGGTTAAGCTTCTTGCTCTCATAGCAAATAGGCTCCAGCCCATTGCCAAAATCCTGTTGTAGTATCCCACCCATTGAAATCCTTGACACAACTGTGGTAACCACAAACTCCCAGTTAAAATCCGGTAACTACAGAATTGGTGTAGTCACCATGGCTGTCTTCAGGCGATTAAATGATTTTTCTGCCTTGCCACTCCAAGCAAAGGCCCCATTCTTCTTTGTCAAGTCTGTCATGGGTGCTGCCAATTTGTTGAACCACCATATGAACCTACAATAAAAGCTGCATAACCCCAAAAACAATTGGTGGTCAGTGACATTCTCTAGTGTCAGCCAATCCCAAATTGCTCGGACTTTGGACAATGAGGGCTTGATCCCCTAAGCTCCCCACATCAAAACCTAAGTACACCACCTCAGTTCTGAAGAAGCCGCATTTCTTCAATCTTCCAAACAACTTCTCTAACCGTAGGCAGTCCAGAATTTCTTGGATGTATTGTATATATATATATATATTCCTCTTTTGTCCTCTTGTATATCAATATATTATCGAGGAACACCAACACAAATTGGTCCAAGCCTTTCCTCAAAATTGTGTTTATGATCCTTTGGAAGGTTGCTGTTGTGTTGCACAAACCGAACGGTATAACAGGATATTCAAAATTGCCATTTTAACTCACAAAGGCTGTCTTGTGCATATCAAACTCTCTCACTCGAATCTAATGGTAACCCAAGGAGATGTCAATCTTTGTGAAATATTTTGCCCTATGAAGTCGATCCAACAGCTCCTCCACCTTTGGTAGTGCGTACCAATTCTTAACTGCTATTTTGTTTAAAGCCCTATAGTCAATGCCCATCCTACACTTGCTATTTTTTTGGGTATAAATAAGATGGGTGCACTGTACGGACTAAAGCTTGGTGTGACCCACCCTTATTCCAGCAACGTGCCAATCTATCATTGTAGTTCATCCAACTCTGCCGTACTCAGTTTATATAGGCTTTTGCGCGGTGGTGCCTCTTCTGGCAATGTGTCAATCTCATGATCGACTATCCTCTTGGGTGGTGGACCATGAGCCAACTTATCATGGAACACATCCTTGATTCTTCCAATGTTTGTTGCAATTGTTCCTCGACAACCTCATCTACCTCATTGACCTTTCTCTGAATAACCCCCTCAATCAGTGCCTCCTTCATCATTGGGCCTATTCCCTTCAACAATTTCTGTCTTTCGCCCTCTGTCATGCCTTTGACTGCACCAGCCTTGGACTTTGGCCTTTTTCTACCCTTGTCTGGCAAGTTTATGGCCTTTAGAACACACATGTATATAGGCTGGTCCATCTTGTTTGCCCTCTTGGCTGCCTGCCTCATAGAGAAGAAGTCCAACTTTTTTTGACAGGCTGCCCCACACATATCCCAGCCACTTTCTTTGCCTTTGTGGTTTGCACCTTGGGGAACCCTGAGGTTTGTGAGGTTTCTCTGGAGAAAAACTCTATGGGGTAGTCCCCCCCTTCTAGGGAACATCGGCCATCCCCAGCGACGATACATTACTCAGCACTGTCTATTGACTAGCCTATTGTTTTGTCAAGGAATTATACTCCCAAAAAGTTGGTGAACAGAATGCAACCAACTTGTTCCCCAAGTTTATAGTAGGAGTCACTGATCCCCTCTTGAGGTCTTTGAAATAGTGCTGGAGACCGTTCAATCTCTTATCAACAATCTGGTAGTGCTTAGCAGAAGTTTCACGAATACACTTGATAGGCTCCAGCTGTGAGCCTTTCTAAGGTGCACCATGTTCGACCGCCAATCCACTAGTGGGCTCATGATTTCCAACCAATCTTTGCCCAAAATGAGCTAAACCCCTTCCATCATTGGTATTGCAGTAAATGATAATCGACATGGTACACTCCCGATGCATACCAATATTCGTGAGGCTATTCCGATGGAAACTGTGGTTTTCCCATTTGCCAACTCTAAGGCGGAATATGCTCCCACAGACTGTAATGCTGGTCGGCAGTGAAGCCGGTCACTGGTGGAAGACCTGCTCACTCCACTGTCAATCAACGTAGGGATACTTATCCCGTTTGCCATGGTTTTTACCACCAGCAACATGTGGTTCTGAACTCCAGTACTTGGGGCTGGTTGTCCCATAGCATTAGCACCTAAAGCGATTTCCAACTTTAAAGCTCATATTGTAGGGGTCTCTCCCTATTGGGTTAAAGACATTAAAGTAGTCTCTTTGGTGCCATCAACTGAAACTTGTTTTTGCTCAGCTCGTTGTGCTCATTGGTACTGATATCTTTCCAACCATTTCTTCCACTTCCACTTATCCCACTAACGTTTTCATTTGGCAAAGATGAGTTTTGATTTTTCTAGAGCACAGGTCCTCTAGATGACCTGCCCCTGTTGCCCCCGATTAATTCCTAACTAGCCAGAGTAGGGCCACTGAGTTTCCTTGACTCTGATTCAGGGAAGCATTGGTTCCTTGCACAATTGCATATTGTGCAACTTCTTGGCCAGACGAGCCAGCTGTCCCTTATCCATCCTAGGCAGGTACCGCTACTACCCGGGACTTCCTTTGATTGCCTCTGCCCCGTGTCCTCTGTCCCAATCCACTAAACTGCTATGGCATAGGCTGGCGTACCACAATTGTAGCCTGTGGAGGGTTGCGTGGCTTCACAGCCTGCCCCCTTCCGCAATTACCTTTTTGTTGCACATTTCATTTTGAGCCTAGTAATACACAACATTTGGGGCTGGCACCAATCTTTGTCCACTGCGCTATCTTGATGGCCTGCCTTGGCTTTGTCCCTAGCTCTTTTGTCCATTGCTCCCCTTTGCACGCCCACTCGGTGCTGGGCATCTTTACTCTGGGTAGCCAATGCAGCATCCCCAGCCAATTAGAAAGTCTGGCTTAATCTCTTTGGCTTTCCCTGTGAAACAACTATTGCTTGGTCTTGGAGAAGGCCTCATTTCAACATTTTCAGCACCCATGATTCATTGTATGTATCCACCTTATCCAACTCAGCCTCAAACCTATAGATAAAATTATATGTAGATTCTTCATTTCTTTGCTTGATGTTCACCAATGCAGCCATTGCAGAATTAGCTTTGTTTGTGTTGTGAAAATGACTAATCAGCTACTCTGCAAATGTTTGCCAACCTTTGGGACCCTCCCATGCCTTAACTTTTCTTTACCACCAGGTCTATGCAGTTCCCTGGAACAGAGTGAAAATGTATGCAACTTGCTTCCTAGGCGATCCTCCTACCAGACAAAAGAAATTTGACACTTACCTACCCACACCTCTGAATTATCAGATATCCTACCTGAAAAGGTTGGGGTCCTTGGGCTTTATTTGGACATTAAACATCCTAGTCCCTGCGTGGATGTGCCTCTCCGACGACTCGTTCTCTGATGTAGTTTTGGTGTGGGAACTAGTAGACTGTGAATGCTTTGACCTGTGTGATGTGTGTGATATAGACTTCTGTTGTCCTGGATGGGCAGCTTGGCTAGACTACGCAAGGGGCATCATCTGATTGCTGGCATGAACAACAATCTCCAATTCTTGCCCCAGATGCAGAGGTCGATTGTACATAACTATTGCTGGTGGAACTAAGGGGCTGGGCAATGTCTACTGATGGGATTGAGAATCCCTCTGCAATTGCTCTATAGCCAAGTCCGTGAACAACCTATCGATTCTGGACAAAGCATCATCAAGCTGCCAAATAAGCTACTTGATGGTCATCTTCTATTCCCTCCTCATCCTCAATTAAGCAATTGCATTCCTTTGCCTTTTATGTGCCAATGCATTTTCCAACTCTACAATTCTCTCAGCATTGCTAGAGACATTTCTATGCATTGACGGCAATGTAGTCTCGGTCTGTCCAAAAGCCTCCATGGTTTAACTCACCAAATAGGAAACTGCCCTCTGAGATGTCTGAGCAATTTAATGCATTTTTGCATCCCTTGTGCAACTTCGGTCCTGAAGACCAGAGCACACTTTGGGTTTCCCAAAACAACTGACCCTAGCTCTGTCCTGGCAATCAAAATCCTTTGTTGTCATGCTTTGTATAACATAGTAATAACTCCCATACGTTGAGCTACAGTAACTGTCTCCATTATCTCGTCAATATGATCCACACTATCATAGCCATTCAGCTCCATCAACTCACGATCTGCCATGATCCCACTCACAATATTGATCCATTGAGAAACTATATTGAGGCGTAGTTAGCCGGTGTAGACCTGATCTTGGACTACCGAGATTCCACTGAATCCTAAGCAAATGTATTCCCAATCTCACCCTTGACCTCCCAGATTACCTCAATTTGATCCTACTAGTATTCAACAAACACTTTCCTCATGCTCTTCCTAATACTCTACAGAAGTTCCTTTTGGTCCCTTTTGCAACTTTCTGGGGATTTCCAGTAAGTGCGTATATAAGTTTAGCCCAAGTAATCATAGAAAGAGATCACCTAATGTCCTTTGCCTAGGGCGAGTGTGATACCGTGAGGCGGCTCAGTTATAAGCCTGTTTGGGTCAGTTTATGGCACCCCCAACCTTGTCTATTCTATGACTATCTATAAGGATCAGTGAGGGGTATAGTTTGTCTACCTTGTTGCACTATCCTAAGGTGGGCAACGGCCTTACCCTCTGACCGGCTCCGGGGGAGATCTTACCTCCTGGCTCTGGAGCCTTTTTATGCCCTACCTATTGCTGTGCTCAATCTCCTCCCCTTTTGCCTAGCCAGGTCCCCAATCTTGGTGCAGAGCGGTCTGATTGTGACCCACCTGTGGTACCTGCAGCAGAGAGTGGCACTTGCAACACACCAAGTGGGTTTCTACCCTGGTGCTCTGGTACCCTAATGGGTTATGAATGGGTTCACTGGTCTTCATGTGTTTGGCTGCATGATGGGCGCTTGGTGCATGGACTAAATCCACTTCTAAATCCGCTTGCAAATTTGCAGATCTAGTGATCGCCTAGCACTGTTGATCCACGAACACCAATCGTCCATTGGAAAGCTCCTTAAACTCAGAAAGTAAATCCCCGTGGGCATATAGTACAACGATTTAGCACCTGCAGAGGTGTTGAACGCTATCCGGGGTAATGGGAGCTTTTGGGATCTGCAGCTTCTCAGGCCATATGGTCAATTTGGATTATTATGCCTTTTGCTTAGCTCCTGGCTCTAGGTTTCATGCTCTGAAACTAATTTATTGCAGCCCATCAGCTGCCGCTAGTTTCTGGAGGTGCTGGGGTCGCCCTGGCCTATAGCTCGGCTATGGTAGGTTGGTCAGCTCTCTCCACCTTGGACAGTGGGCATATTCAAGGTAGTCGATTCAGCGGGCGCACGGTGGGCTCAATGCTCCATGGGGATCGTTCCCGAGGGCCTGCTATTGGTGAGGCGTGGTGCCACAGTGCGGTGGTGGTTTACTTGCTTGTAGGAGGCTAGAGATTGGGCCAAAGAGAGTTACATGGATTCAATGCATACATGCGTATATATCACATGTGCGATGCCCAATCGCGGGTCCATCGCAGTCACATCAAGACAAGACAATACAAGTGCACGTCCAGGCCCCAGAGGTGGGGCTGGATAGATGGAATAGGAATAGGAACGGGGATAGTGTCCATTCCTATCCAAGGAATGGACCCGCTCCCGTTCCCATCCCAGTCCGTCCCAGTCCGTTCCAGTTCGTTCCTGGGCTGTTCCCAAGAAATAGATTTGGACCGGATTTGGGTCAGGCCGGAACGGTATTGGAACAAATATATTTCTGTTCAGGGATGGATCTATCCCAATTTAGGAACAAATCCATTCTTGATCAGGAACGGATCCATTCTTGACATGGAACAACCTCATCCTTGTATGTTTTGCTCTGTTCCAACCCATTCCCCAGGAACACACCATGCGAATTGGAGCCCTTACAAGTCTTATGGGGCACTGGCAGAATAGTGCAAGTTTGGAAGGCATTTGTAAGGCCACATTCAGGCCTAGGAGATGCATTTTACACTAAACACATGGCTTGCAATAAAGGCAACATGCACATTGCCTAATATATAGGTTGGACATATAGCCAAAATTGAGACAAGTCACACACATGCCCATAGTTCAATTCAAGACAAGCCAAAGTCACCCCAAAAATTTTCAAGTCAGTGTTGCTGGATAAGAAAGTGAGCTTCTCAATATGTTCATCCCCCAAAGATGCCTATCAAGATAGCATAGTATGGCCGGATACCGAGCAGCCGTGTTCTGATGTGCTACTTGTGGCTAGCACACACAATGAGTGCCAGGCCACCCATGCCATTATGGGCCATCAAGCACTATTCCATGCCAAATAAACTAGCGCATCCTCCTCTCATGGGGCACCCAGCTCACACAAACTCCAGCGTTTCGTTAAGAACGCCTGAATGTGTCACATGATCATCCGCTGTGTGGCATCCATCAATACGCCACCTGGTGCAGTGCCCACATGTTGACCTAGGCCCCGCGGCACTGCTTGCCCTTGGGCCCCGGCCCCACTTTGCATCATTGTCCTCCTCCAAGCTAGTGCCAAAAATCTTGTGTCTCGTGTGCTTCTCCCTCTTCTTGCACATAGTCCGCTATCTAGGATGGGGTGGTAGGCCGGCTTGCCCCAATGCCTCGGACCACCCAATGTCCTTTGCGAATTTAAGGCACAACTCTAGTAGCTCAGCCAACATATCCTCCATCACGGCATCCACCAACACAAGCTTCTCCCTGATGGGAGGTAGCATGCATATGTAGATAGCAAGGGTATCCTTCCAGGCATGCACTACACACACTATGCAACTAGTTAGCACTACTTCTGATATTTTGTATTTGCTCGATTATATGAACGACACCACGATGACAGACAATGCACAACACCAACACCAACACCACTGAGTGATTAGTGATGATCACTCACCAATGGGATCCATCATAGGCAAAATGGCCACGTGCCATACATATGTGGATATGCTAAGTGCCTCTTCTAGCTTGTGGTGCATATCAGTATAGAATGGCACCAACCCCAAAAAAAACCCAATAGTATAGTCCCTTGTTGTCCACGTCGCCCATGTTGCAAAGAAAATTCCGGAGGTTCATCAGCTTGGTTAGAGACTTGGAGCCCATGGAGTATGTCTCTACCTCAAACCTATTGGTGCACCTCTTCACAAATGCCAAGATTGGGAGGAGAGCCTCTAGGTAGCCTCATTGGGTAATCTCAATGGGATTATCGTATTCGGGGTGTTGCCCAAACCATCTGTTGATGGCCTTCCTCAGGCGCACAGCCCTTTGCAATACAAAAAAAGTACTATTCCATCGAGTTTCCATATACCTGACCAGTTGGAGTACCCTCATCAGCTTGGGCCTCCTGCCACCTTCACCCAACTTATTAGAGGACACTTCTGATGCAGACACCCCATCCTCATCACTGGAAATTACATTATTGCCCTCCCTTATTATTTCCACTTACAGCCTACGCTGCTTAGCACTGGCTTTTGCATTGGCACGTATGTGGTTGACCAGTGAGGAGACCCTGCCATTGTAAGGATACATGCACACTTCTGAATAAACAAGTCCTAGGTCACAACAGCTATAGCTATTGTAGCACACACAAATACACATTAATATGCATGCACACACAGCAACATTATTTCCACTTACAACCTACGCAGCTCAATAGTGGCTTTTGCACTAGCACCAACAAAGAGACCCTACCATTGTAAGGACACATGCACATTGCTAATTAAACAAATCCTAAATAGCAGCAGCTGTAACCATTGTAGCACACATGAATACACACCAATATGCACACACAACAACATTGTTTCCACTTGCAGCCTGCACAACTCGGCAATGGCTTTTGTGCTGGCACACATGTGGTTGACCAACGAGGAGACCCTTCCCTTGTAAAGGCATATGCATACTACTGATTAAATAAATCCTAAACAATAACAGTTGTAGCCATTGTAGAACACACAAATGCACACCAACATGCATGCACACATAGCAACATTATTTCTACTTGCAGCCTACATAGCTCAGCAGTGGCTTTTGCACTGGCACACATGTGGTTGACCAGCAAAGAGACCTTGCCATTGTAAGGACATATGCACATTGCTGATTAAACAAGTCCTAAATAATAGCAGCTGTAGCTGTTGTAGCACACACGAATACACATTAACATGCATGCACACAGAACAACATTATTTCCACTTGCAGCCTATGTAGCTCAGTAGTAGCTTTCATACTAACACGCATGTGGTTGACTAGTGAGGAGGCCCTGCTCTTGTAAGGATACATGCACACTGCTAATTAAACAAGTCCTAAATAGCAGCAGCTGTAGCTGTTGTAGCACACATGAATACACACCAACACATAGCAACACACATCAAGACACACCAATATCATAACTAACCGGTCTATTGCATCACACAGCTTCTGGTAGCTTTCGTTATGGATGCAGTAGACATATAGGTGGGACAGGCCATGGGTTATAACATTGTGGACCATGTGGCAGGCACAACATGACCAATCTCCCATGCCGCCTCTGGGTTGCTCCCTAACCTCATGTCCCGCCAGCTCCCCCTTAATAGCCTGCCTGACATGCTCCCAGCGTCCCTGACAAAGGACGCCCACCACCCCATCATCCTATACTTCTCTAGCTCCTTCTAGGCCGGCTCCACCACCACTGCATAACAAGCAACAAAAGCAAATATCACAAATAAGAAACAACATGACTAGCTGGTAGTTGGGTAGTCATTGCTGCCCATTTGCCACACAATTCCTCACCTTCAGCCATGATGCTCTTTGCCTCCACTGGCACTGACCCCATGCACCTGTTCCATAACCACCACTGGCAGTTGGCGTGGCTGTCATAATGGTGCATCTCCTTTATCTAGTGCATGGTTATTAAAAAATACTCCCGCCCCATGCGGGAGTGCCAAAGATCGCAGGTGAAGGCTGGTTGCACCTTATTCCACTCCTCCATCCCCCACAGCTTCTATACCACCCGACAGTGCATGGATACCACTTGCAACAACAACAAAAATACTATTTTTAGGCTGACAACCAATGCAGTTGTGTGTTGCGAACCATATCACATGGACATTATGGGACAATACAACATATTGCACACAATGCACATGATGACGTGGTAACAATCGACTTCATTGGTGATGGCCTTCCAGCTGAAGGAGGGGCAACGGCCGTTGAGTGCCTTGCACAACTAGTGGAAGTTTGGAGACTCAGCAATGGATAGCTGAAGTGATTGCTGACCACATTTGCTACCACAGGGCGGTTCCCCTGGCAAAGGCCTCCTGCTCCGTGTATTGTGCCACCCCCACCTCGTGGCCCTCCTCAACCGTCTGCAACAAAATACAGCCATGGGAAAAGTGACACCATATACCTGTGCTTTGTCTGCCAGCTCCACGGCAATATATAGCATCCGCCGCGTGGCCTTGTGGTGCCCCATATGCTTTTCCACAATTGAGAAAGATGATAACTTGAAGGAAATCCCTTTGCTGCATATGAGGCAAATGACTTTGTTGTGGTCGTCTTCTTTCACTGTAATACTGTCGTATCTCGCAAGGACACCAAGCCACCCCTCATGTTATGACCTATTCTGGTTGAGTGTCTCCTAGTTAGGTCATGACATGTAGCTGCCTTAGTTCGGTGGATAGGCCGGGCTTTGTGGATACAATCTAGTGGGTTAGGTTGTTTCCATTTGATTAAACTTACTGTATACCGAAAATTTTTCGCGGAGAAAAAATCGCGTATTTCGCGGGAAAAAAAAATTGCGGAGAAATATGTTCGCGCACTCGTCGGTGCGCGAAAATTTTTCTCCCGTGAACTTTTTTCCCTGCGAAAATTTCTGCCACGCGAACATTGTCGCTATGCGGCCTTTGCGGGTGGGGTACCAGCGGGTGCCCGCCTTGGCTGTAGCCTGCTCGGAGGCCCAGCAAACTAAGGGTCCTTTGGCATAGTGGGCGACCAGCAGGGCCTGCCCGAGTGGCCACCTGCGAGGCCTTGGAGGAGCGCCCGGATCGGCGCCTCACGGCCGCCCATTCGCGCTGCCCGCGGTGGCCTAGGATGGGCCCCGCCGGTGGCCCGGGTGGGCGCCAGCCCGAGGAGCGAGATGCGCCGCAAGATAAGCGCCTCGCGGGCGCACCATCGTGCAGCCCACGCTGCCTTGAATCGCCCCGGTCGGTGGCACGAATGGCCGGCCGATAGGCGCGATAGGCGCGACAGGCGCACCCTCATTCGCCTGCCCATTCGCGCCCTCCCCGGTGGCCTGGAACGGCCTCCGCAGGCGACGCGAATGGGCGCCCACAAAGCGCAAGAGGCGCAGCAGGAATGGCGCCTCGCAGGCGCCCATTCCTATCACCCGTGGTCGCTTGAAATGGCACCTGCCGATGGTGGGAATGGGTGCCCATGAGAGGCGACATACGCCTCAGCATTCGCGCCACATCCGGAGCCATCCTATGGGCTATCCCCAGGGCGCGCTCCTTGCGCGTTCGACGGGCTTGATGCAGGCACAGATTCGGTCGCCGATCGCTTTGCAAGCCACACTGCGCCTGTGCCCTCGAAATGCTCCCAAAAACTTGTGGGCTCCATGGAGACTTGGCCAGCCAATGGCCACTACCCTGCGAAACCCCCGCTGGCCAGTTCAGGGCTTCTTTGCCGCTCGGGGGGGGCCACACGCCGCAGCGCAAAGCCAAGAGGTCAAACTGCGCACCCTGCGCCTGGCCCACCCCTGAGGGGTGCCGAAAAGTTCGCGGGCGAAAAAAGTTCGCGGGACAAAAATTTTCGCGGAGAAATATTTTCGCGCACTGGCTCGACCGCGAAATGCGCGAAAATTTTTCTCCCGCAAAAATTTTTTGGTATACAGTAATTGGTATCATGATACTATGATTACAAGGCCGGATATCCGCGCGCACTGCGCACGCGCGGTCCTCTAATTAACCCGACAGGGAGGCATCGCGCGGTTTGCCAGATTACCCTCATGTTTCTTCTTGGTTGTGACACAATGCACACAATTATATATTGTGCTAGGGCCAAACAGAAGTAGTATTTAAGGCCTTGGCAAGTAGTTGAATGCAAATGAGTTTCAACATGAGTTGAACATGTCCAATCGTAGCGACTTTTAGTCACCAGAATTTGACTCTTAGGATCAAATTTAGCGCACCAATTAGTGCGTGAAATGGTGCACCAGTCGGTGCATGTACTCGTGCACCAATTGTTGTAGGATTGAATGCAATGATTGTTGTAACAATCTATGCATCAATTGATGCGCCAATAGGTGCAGTGACTGCAACGTGGAAACGAAGACAGGTTTTAAGCGATGGAACATCTGGACCGATGCTTTAGGATCCAAGTTATGTGTATTGAGCGGACGTCATGCACCAGCTCGAGTTGGTGCCTTATGCACTGCACGGTTGGCCCTTATAATGTTTTCTTTTGCACTTTGCGAGTAATAGCATTGCAGCACGTGCTCAAGATCAAATACTGTTGAGAATCTATGGTTTGATCAAAAACAATAGGGGGTAGCGAATGGGCTTCTTTTCAGCTGACAACGTCCTATCCTCCTTGGCAACCACAGAGGGGTGCACAGGGGAGGTGCAAGTGGATAATAGATTCTGTTGATATTGTCCATGATTCGTGATAGATATTGTTTCTGTTTGTTATTGTTCTGTTTGTTTTAGACTAGGATTTCCGTTGCAGGTCAGCATCCGTTTTGCTTTCCGTTTGACGCGTTTTCTTCTTGAACGTTTTTCCATCCGCGTTGATCCGGGACACGAGCGAGCGCCCAAGAGCGAGCGCGTTGGAGTGCGCCTGCCGCGAGCTGTGCCCATTGGGAAGGGCGAGGGCGAGGCGCAAGGCGGGCCAGCCCAGGCGCTGGCTGGGGCGCCTCGGCTGCCCTGCGATTGACCGGCAACTGACCGCCAATTGACGGGTGCCACAGCAGGCGATCGTCACAGCCAGGCGGTTGGTGGGATCGTTTGATGTGGTGGCCAAGTTGGGCGCCTCAATCGCCGCTGGGTTGCCTCTCAGTCGGAGACTACGGCTGAGCAGGCGTTGCTGGCGATTGAGCGGCACGTGGGCAGCCAAGCTTGCACAGCGTGGCCGAGCCAACGGTATGGGGTTTCGTGGCGATTTTGCCTGCCAGTTTGGCTGGTCACTGCTGAGCAAACAACGCGCCAAACGCGGGCGCAGACGGTCGTCGGCGCTAGCTGCAACAAAGCGTTCGATTGAACAAGATGCGGGCAGCAAACACGCGCCAAGATCGTCAGCCATTCCCGCCCAAACCACCAAGCTTGCGCCGTTGTGTTTGGGCCCTCCCCTGCCCCAAGCACTGGCGGCATCCCAGCACTGGCGATCGCCTGCCAATCTGCCCAACACTCCTGGCAGTTGGCAGCATTTTTGTTGCTTCTCTCTGCCGACCAGCTGTCAGCACTGCCACGCTAAACTCTTCTCAAGGCTCCCTGTCGCTCTGCCAACGCCTTGAGGCTCCCTTCTGGGCGCGCTCCTTCGTGCTGCTCAGGAGAGGGGCACCGACGGCCCCATCGACTGGCGCCCTAAACCAACGTGGGTGTGGCGCTTCCTGCTCAGGAGAGGGGCACCGACGGCCCCATCGACTGGCGCCCTAAACCAACGCGGGTGTGGCGCTTCCTGGGCGGTTGCTCTTGGTCCTCGTGGCCAGCTCGACTGGCGGCTGAGTGGCGGGCACAATGGCAGGCAAACACCACAGCAATGAATGGCCAAAAGCTGGCTGGCGCTTTGCTAGAAGAAAGCGGCCCGCAAGCCACCGGAGGCGCGGCCATATTGGCGCCTCGCAGCCGCCCATTCCCACTCCCCACGGAGGCTTGGAATGGTTGGAGCATGCGATGCGAATGGGCGACCGCGAGGCGCGCGACAAGCTGCGCGATTGGCGCCTCATGGGCGCCCATTCCCTCCTCCCGCGGTCACCTGGAATGGCCCCCGCCGGCTGTGCGATTGGGCGCCCGCAAGGCGCGAGAGGTGCGGGAGGATGGGCGCCTAACGGGCGCCCATTCTTGCCACCTGCTGCCACCTGGAATGGGGCCCGCTGATGGCGCGAGTGGGCGCCCGCGAGGCGCCAGATGCACCGCACGATTGGCACGTCGCTGGTGCCCAATCGTGCCGCTGGCCTTGTTGAAACGGGGCTGTCTGTGGCGCGGTTGGGCGCCCGGGAGCCACGAAATGCGCGGAGGGATGGGCGCCTGACGGGCGCCCATTCCGGGCTCCTGCAGCGGCCTGGAACGGCCTCCGCCGCTGGCGGGAATGGATGCCCACGAGGCGGGAGAGGCGCCCCCGATTCACCCCTTGCACGCGCCCATTCCCGCCACCCGAGCTGGCGTAGAGCGGCCCCTGCCTGTGGCGGGATTGAGCGCTCGCGAGCTGCGAGAAGCGTTGGGGATTGGCGCCTCGCGGGCACCTATTTCTCTTGCCCACGCTGGCCTCCAACGGCCTCTGCTGGTCGCGGGAATGGGTGCCCACAAGCCGCAAGAGGCGCTGAGCGATCCGCGGGCGCCCACGAGGCGCGAGCTACGCGGCCTGATTGGCCCCTTGCAGGGGCCCATTCCTGCCGTGCGTACCGCATTGGAACGGCTCCCCAGGGTGCGCGATTGGGCACCAGCGACTTGCGAGGGGGCCGGACCATTCACGCGTCTTGCAAGCTTACAATTGTGCGCCCGCTCACGCCGCCCGCCATAGGCTAGAAGAGCCTCCGCGGGCGGTGGGAATCGCTGCCTACGAGGCGCGAGAGGTGCCAAGCGATTTGCCTTCGTGGGCATCCATTCGCGCCGCCCACGGTTCTTCAAACGGCCCCCACCAGAGTGGGAGATGGGCGCCCTGATTCGCCCCTCCTGGCCGCCCACTCCCGCCGCCCACCGCCGTGCTGGCCACTCCCCGCTCCGCTGCGTGCCACGGTTTCCAAGCCCGGTCGGCCCATGTTCCTTTGGCTCTCGGGCGTGCCTGGCCCCCTGGGTCAGTCGAAGCGCCCTTTGTCAACGGTTGACGCAAACCTCGTTGCAGGTCGCCTTGTTCGCGACCGCAAGTCGTCTGGCTCCTGCCCCTACGCGCGCTTCGCTGCGGGCGCCGGCAAACCTCGCTCGGCGGCCAGGGCAAGAGACACCAATCGCCGCGACTCAAAGTTGTGTTCCTCTCCCATGTGCACGGCGCCGGCGTGGCGGGGTGCAACGGGGTGTGATGGCGAAGGACTTTGAAAAATCCGTGGCAGGGCCCGCTGTCGACGCGGCCAGGGGCTGCCGCAGTGCTTTGCTGCAGTAGTGCATGCACGCATGTCGGACTTGCCGGGCGAATATTTTAAATACCGTCGGGTTAATATATAAGGTAACGTTTCCACTGTAAGATGCTCTTTTCCCGGTTCATGGTCTCCGCGCGACTCCCTCTCTGTACGCGCATCCTGGGCGGCGCCCTTCGAGGGGCGCCCAACACCTCATCTTCCACATACAATTGCTCCACCCACCGGCTGCCACTCTTCCCGGGCCCCAATGGTGAGGCCACGCATCTATTGGTGCCAGAGGCAACCCCCACTCCACCCCCTCCCTCCCTTCGGGCCCGTATTGCCCCAGGGGGCGTATTCCTGCTCTGGCCGCCGGCCCAGCGCCTCACCCCACCACTGCTTCCAGAAGCTGCCCCCGATGCCATCAATGGGCCCCCAACTGTCGCCACCCACACAGATGCAACCCCCACCCTGCCACTCACCAATGCAACCTTGGGATCCCCAATCGGCAATAGCCTTTTGGATGTCTTGACAACTTGTGGTTGTCATTGGCTCAGAGCCCCCTCCACGGTGGGTTCCGGATCCGAGTTCCCCAAGTCCCCTGTCACCATATGAGCATAATCAAGTGGGTCCGGGAGTGGGGCGTTGCCACCAACAGACGCCCCCTGGCCTTCTCCCCCTGCCGCTACCACCGCCATCTCCGCACTAGAGGTGGCCACCCGGATCCGTTAATAGCGGACAGAGGTTAATTCCGTTAATTAATCCGTTAATTAACGGAAAATAACGAAAAAAGACAAAAATTAACCAAAAATTAACGGATTTTTGGATTTTTTTGGGATTTTTGGGTTTTTTTCATACTTATAGTTTATGGAATTCGCTATTAGAGAGCATGTTTGTATTTTATTTCAACCTATGCATACTAGATTTTCAACTAGCCGCAGTTGTTGTGATTTTTTGGGTTTTTTTTCGATTTTTTTGGATTTTTTTTCGTTTTTTCTGAATTTTTCTCTCTTTTTTAGTAACGGAATTTAACGAACAGCTGATAAAAATTAACGAACCGGATTTAACGGAGCGGATGGCATCTTGAGTGGCCACCTCTACTCCGCACGCCCGGATCCCTCACCTTGGGATGGTGGTGTCCACCTTTCCAGGCGCCACTTTGTCTGGCCCGGGGTATCCCCCGCCTGATGTTGTGGAGCGCCATCTTGGTGATGCCGGGCCAGGGAGCAGGGCTCCCTAGCCTTTACAAGTTACCACTACTGCGTCTGCTTGGTCTTGCCACTCATCATAACAAGCGCAAACTGCAGAGCATGGGGGCAGGGGCATCACATTTGTGGACCGTGGGGCGTGCGGCCCACATGCCAAATCTGATCGTTGCATTCTTATTGGTACACGCATGAATTTGATGTTGTTATATACTGTGGTACGGACTCTAGAACGGGTTCTAGGATAGCCTGGAGTGGGTTTTAGGATGGCCTAGAACGGTCTTCAGAATGGTCTAGAACGGACTTTGGACTGGCTTGAACGGACTCTGGAATACCGTAGGCAATACAAGAACAGACTCCTAGGTAGGCTGTACTGTGCCAAAACGGAATTGGGACGGCTGCACACTATTCTAGATCCGTCCGGAGTTTGTTCCAGCCTAGGGACGGGCCGTTCTTGAGCCGTTCCTGGGCCTACCGGCCCAAGGATGGGAACGGACTCTGGTCCATTCCCGTTCCCCTTCATGTCCCCGTTCCTAGTCCGTCCCCATTCCGGGACAACCCACCTCCGCCAAGCACATTGTCACCATCCCCCATTCACCCATGTCCAACTCGTTTCTCCATTGACTTAAGTACTAGCCCGCTTCCGTCTATAGCTCTAAGTACCACAACTTCCTAGGGCCATAACTTCACCAATTCTTAACGGATTTGGGCGTTTCAAAAGTCTAGATGCATCAGAACCTCTTAAATAAACCAGCAAAGGTTGAAACGCAAAATTTATTAATCAACACTCCAAAAAATGTTAATTCAGCCTAACCCCAAGCAGCCACGTCGCAATAACAAAGCATTTGAACTTGAAGAATGCACCAATTTGCACGAAAGAAAAAGGTTGTCGGGCCTTTCGTTGTTGTCCATCCGGTGGGACAAGTGGTATATAAGCTTAAACTCCTCAAAACATAGAAGATCTATAATGTCTTCCATGTCAGCTTGTTGTGTCCCTTTAGAACCAATTCATGGATGCAACCCACTACATCTAGTCGTATGGAGGAGTTAAAGCATGAAGATGATGAGCCGTATGACATCGAGAAATTGTTGCGTTGGTGGTGGGCCAATCCCTGCGCCAAGAGACACAAGGAGTATTTGGTCTTTTAGAGAGACTATTTGATTGACGACGCCTCTTAGACTTTAAAAGGCAACTTTATCTACCTAGATGAATTGAGGAAAATAATTAAGAGAGGTTAACCCGGCGGTATTTAAAATAATCCGCCACCAGTCAAGCCAGGCCTGCCCACAGTACAGCCCAAAGCACAGCGGCAGCCCGCAACGCATCAGCAGGCCCATTGCCACGCTGGCGTTCGAACACGCCCTTTTTGCACGGCTGCAAGCCTCGCGACGCCGGCTGCGCGCCCCTCGGACGAAAAGTAAAAATCCGACACGGGCGATTGGCGCCTCTTGCTGTTGGCGCGCCGCGAGGTTTGGAGGCGTCAGCAGCGAAGCGGGCGTATGGGAACGAGCCAAGCGAGCACAGGTTGCGAATGCAGCGAGCGCAAATGTGATTTGCCCCCGCCAATGACAAACCCCCAGTGACAAAGCCAACAGCACCGGGAATGGAGCGGAGGCGCAACGCAACGCGGCAGCGTTGCACGAGAAGGGGAGCTGCGCGGATTGCAACGGCATGGAGGTTGCGGGAATGGGGACATGGGAGGCGCCAATCAGGGTGCAGAACTCGCCGCGCGAGGTGCAAGAGCTCGCGCCCCATTGGAGGCGCGCGTTCCTGCCACCTCTGGGCGCCGTTCCAAGGTGGCGCAGCAAGCGGGAATGGGCACCTATTACACGCAGGTTATGGCGCGCAGCTCGCTCCTCCTGGGCGCCCTTTCCCACCAACTCTGGGAACCATTCCAAGGCGGCACGAGCAGCGGGGATGGGCGCCCAGGAGGCGCAGGTGATGGATGGCGCGCACCCCCTCCCACCTGGGCGCCCACCCACACCACCTCGGGGGGCCTTTTCAAGCCGGCACGCGCAGTTGGAATGGGCACTCATGAGGCACCAATCAGGGTGCGCAGTTCGCGCGTCGCAGGTGCCCATCCCCGCTCACCGCTTGGCGCCTCTCGCTGCTTGCGGGACCCATTCCCGCCACCCGCGCATGTAGGCCCAGGCCATTGCGGGAGGCCGAAATGGAGGCCCGTGAGGCGCCAATCGCGGGGCACACGTCGCGCCCCGCGGGCGCCCTCTCGCGCCAATGGCGGAGGCCATTCTAGTCCACCGCAGGCAGCAGGGATGTCCGCCTGCGAGGGGTGAATCAGGCCGCGCCTCTCGCGCCTCGCGGGCACCTGATCCCGCCACAAGCAGAGGCCGTTGTAGGCCAGCGCCGGCAGTGGGAATGGATGCCCGTGAGGAGCGAATTCCTAGGTGCTTCTCACGGCTCCTGGGCGCCCAATCGAGCCACCGGAAGGGGCACTTTCAAAGCAGGGTGGGCTGCGTGATTGGGCGCCGGCAAGGCGCCGATCGTGCAGCGCATCTCGCGCCTTGCGGGCTCCCACTCACGCCATCGGCGGCGCCCATGCCAGGCGACCGGGTGTGGGCGAATGGCCACCCGTCAGCCGCGAATGCCTCCGTGCGCCTCGCGCCTCATTGGTGCCCATTCCCTCCTTTCAGGCAAGGGCGGGCAGCGGGATTGGGTGCCGGAGAGGCGCCGATCGTGCGGTGCGTTTGGCGCCTCGCGGACGCCAACTTGTGCCACCGGCAGGCCCGTTCGAGATGACCGCGGGTAGCGTGAATGGGCGCTTGTGAGGCGCCCATCCTCCCGCGCCTCTTGCGCCTGGTCGGCGCCCATTCGTGTAACAGGCGGGGGGGCAATTCTAGGCCACCCCGGGAGGCGGGAATGCCTGCCCGTGAGGAACCAATCGGCCAGCTTGTCTGGCGCCTGGTGGGCGCTTGTTCGCGTCGCCTGCTATGACCATTCCAGGCCACCGCAGGCGCCGCGAATTGGCGGCCGCGAGGCGCCAATCTGGGCATGCCTCCCGCGCCTCGCGGGTGGCCACTCGGGCCACCGGTGGGAGTGCCATTCGATGTCCCCACGGGCGGCATGATTAGCCGCCGGTGAGGCGCCAATCCGGGGGAGCCTCTCGCGCCCCTCGGGCTCCCAGCCACGCTACCCGCGGAGCCGATGTGCGCCAGGCGCATTTGCGCCTCCCGGCTGGTCGCTTCCGCCAGTGCCCGGTGCCAATCTAGGCAGGTGTAAGGGGCGGGAGCGGGCGCCCGGGAAGCGCCACGCTCGCGCGCCCCGAGGCCACTCTCACTACCCGCCTGTGCCGCACGCGCAAGGCCGAGTGCACGCCTGCTTTCCGGCCTGGCGCGCTACCTCCAACCACTCTCCCTGGCTCCTCCAGACAGCGCTGCACTCACCTGCCGTACATCATGTGAGCGCGCGGGCGCGAAGTGACAGCGAGCTGACTATGCTCCACGCGAAGCGTGGAGTTACGAGGGCGGGAGCAAGGCTTCAATCACTATTTTATTTTGGCACCGGCACACAGTACATGAGCGTTGCCTACGGGCCCGACCGTGCAACGCCATCGTCCGCCGGGTTAATCAGAGGACGCCGCGTGCGCAGCCCGTGCGGCGGTCCGAGCTTGTAAACTAATAGAGGATAATTAGGTCCACTAGTTAGCCTAAGGTTTCAAGGGCGAAACCACCCCCATGGGGGAGTGTTCTGGTGTAAAGCACATGGGGTAGTATGTTTCTCTATTAATTGGGCTCCTTAGAGGTATAAAGTACAATAAACATTATAATAATACCATCTCATATGGAAGTAGGCTTCATTAAAAGCTTGTAAATTCTTGAACTGCCTCCATTTGGTTAGCGGTAGAGGAGTTATGTTATACATTACCAATACTTAAGACCCACTCACTGGAGCCATATTGGGGGATGAGATACTGTGGTATAGGCCCATGGCTACATTGTCGTATGATCCGGATGGTGGCCACCCCCTAAAGGGTGACCGCCTGCTATCAAACTGTAATTCCAATTCTTTTGCTCACTTGCCCCCAACAGCTACACCCGCAAGCCGTATAGCACCGCGCTCCCATAGCATGTACAGCCACCCTGTGCCCGGCCATTTGCAAGCCTGGGCCCACATTGCAAACCCAAAGACATGAGAGCCCCTACAAAGCCCACTGGCTATCTGGCTGAGGAGGCCCCCATGGCCTCATTGGGTGCCTCGGTGGGCTCATCGCCCGCACCAAACCGAAAACCACACCAATGCCCCAGGAAAACTCAGCCTAGGGAAACAACAACATCATGCACCAATAGGTCACAATAAACCAACGCACCTGAATAGACAACGAACTACCCTCCGACCTTCCATACGTGATCTCTGCAAAGCCATTGAAGTCGAGATTTTCGAAATGATTTCTTGGCTAGCGTTGTGACATAGCGCAAGGGAATCCTAGGCTAGTGGGAGGTCGAAGGCCTGGGCGCTGAGGAGTGTAGAGGAGAGACGAGGAATGGAATGAGACAAAGTGAACGTGGTGAGATGGTGTTATGATTGATAAAAACCACTCACAAATACACAAGAGATCATAGGCTGTTGGTGAACTCTTGCTAGAATGGAGTGTGTCGTTGAGGAATGTGTGTGCCAGGAACTGAAGAATCCAATTTGATTTGAGTAGTCACTAGCCCATTCTTACGAAGGGGGCTGTGTGGGAAATATCTTGGGATAAAAGGGGGGGATCTGTGGTCTATTGTGGGGGGCTGCAGAGGTTGTTCTTGGTCTGGACTTCCATGTAACGAATTGGTGCTTTCGATGGTTTTGTTTTCCAACCCTAGAATACATGCCGACTCTGCTCGAGCAACATGTAGCAAATTGTGACAGTCTCCGGCAGGAGTGCTTGGTGTCTGAGGTCCTTGTGACATGCGCTTGACTGACGTGACCCTCATGTTATGTGTCAAAGGACCCCCTTGAAAGGGTGCGTCCTGGAGCTGGATTCGTTGTGCATGCTGCCGTGTGGTGGAAATTGTGCCCCACGTTTTGTTGCATCTTCCACTGTGGCGCACTTCTGGAGATTCTACAGGCTATCATGGCTGGTTGGAGTCCAACACTAGTGAATTGAGCATTGCCACAAGAATGGCGATTTGTCCTTATTTTGGAATTTCAAAGGATTGGATGCAAGGATGGCCACAAAGGTGAATTTGGGTCTTTGGAGTGACGAAGGCTTGCTAGGCTTCAATGGATTGTGTACCATGCACAAGCATTGGCCAATGTATCCACAAGTAGTGGCTATTTGTGTATTTGCAGCTTAAGGGCTCACACAAGGCCCAATCAAAGCATCAATTGAAGCGAAATGTCCTAGCAAAGCTTCCAAAGAGCCTTGGAGCGACAACATGCACTAAGCCCAAGCTTCAAGGCTTTAGACGTTGGCCTTTCTGCTCCTTGGAGGTCCACACATCAGAGATCAAGAAAGGCAGCGATTTCGGGCATCATCAACACTGCGACGGTGGCCGCTTGAGTTGAGGATAAAGGCACGTTCGAGTGTGTTCGGCCAGTGTTATGCCATGTGCTGGACATTGTCCTTTGCCGCAAAGGCGTCAACCACAGGCATTGCAATTCTTGGGCACGGGAGAGGCCCTAAATCAGGGGTGTCTGCAAGACCGCAGAAATTGAACTTGCATTTTTTGGTCCGTGTCAAGGCAATTTGGGGGGCCAGCTCACAGGGGTGAGGATTAAAATTTTTTCTTGAAAATTCGAACTTGAGGGTTTTGAGACCCAATCTTTCCTATTCTCGCCTCTGTTTGTAATTAAGGTGCTGTTTTAATGATGAAATTTCCCTCTCAAATGGACAAAAATTAATATGGGACGAGGGGAGTAAGACTGAGGTAGCAGGTTCCTCTTTGGAACTACATTCACCACCACTTGTACTAATGCGACTATGGTGGGAAGTGTATTGTTGGCTATTTTGAGATTACGAATGCAGCTACTGCATGAGAGTATAGCGAAAATGCCACTCTGGCTTTGTTGTTCAAGCATGCAGAGTGCTACCATTGCAAACGTGCTTAATTGCCATCATATCTTGCTGATGTGACATCCGGAAATCTTTCATCCACGTCCATCATCGATCACCATTCTCGATTCCACCTGACCGATCTCTTGAATCCACCCGGTCATGTTCTCCACATGACAAGACATTTACAAACGTATAAAAAGGTGTCCATCACCATCTACTCACATACCTGAGGTCCCCGTATGTAAGAGTTTGCCCTTTTGCTTTGCACATACTTCACCCCACTGTTCCCCATGACTCAGCCCTGAATCATCCCCCAAATCTTGTACTTCCCTCTACACCTTCCCTCTCTCCCTCGACCGAACTCCCTATCCAGGGAGAGAGGGCCGGGTGCAAAACAAGATAGGAGGGCGGACCAAGGGGGAAGCCTAAATAGCCATCCCCACTCAGCTCCCACCAAAGCCCGCCAAAGTCCAAGGGCGCCAAACTGACAGCCCTTGGAAACTACATACTTTGACTGACCAAAGTTACTAGAGGGGCCAGAAACCCGTTTGAATTCGACTGCGACTGATTTGAATCATCAGCGCAGCCCACCCAACGTCACCCTTGGTGGAAACGTATTAACAAGATAGTTAATTGTATTTTCATCCCCATTTTTCGAGAATGGTGTGACAGAGCATCAATACAATGGCCACAGGGGTTGCCATCCTGCACAAAGGCGGACCTAAACAAAGACTGACAGGCGCAGACCGGAGCCCCATTGAACGCCATAGAGCATACAAAGGGTGGGCTATCCATCGGCCCAGTTCCAGGGACCCTGGTTGACGTTTCCAACACTTTGGGCATTGCATCGAATACATTGATGTTCCATTTTCAAGGGGCGCGATTGCTATTGGGAATATGAACACAGTTTCCTTGGCATCAAGCAACACGTGCTCTGACGACATACTTGACCACACGTGCATGCACCTGTTTAGCATATGCACAAACCAATCTCTCGACGTACACTTCGACTCTGGCCACCATACAGAATTTTGCTCTGTTCCCTGCCAAACACATGAACAACTATCCGCTGCGCCTTTCAACGCCTGCAAGTGTCGCTGCAGACCTGCGCCTTGGCAACCTCCAACTCCACAACCTCGGTTGCCTTCCATCCACAACGCAGCCTGAGCACTCGCAGGACATGCTCAGGCAGTTGGGGCATGGCGTCAACTACGTCCAATAATCAAAGCAAATTATGGGACGTGCCCATCAGTATGCACTACTACTCAAATACTCGAACCTAGAAAAATTTGGCAACTGGAGTCCACATCAGGCATTCACTCCACCAAACAAATTTCGCCACTACCCTCGACGACCAATTCGGACGCTGCCAGCCCTGCCTTGCAATTCTTGACCCTCTGCTGCACAATGAGCCCAGACATTCTCCACATCTGGAAGAGACCTAGTTCAACTGCGCATCTGCTACAGCTTTCCTACCCCGAGGGAGCACGCCCGGGGGGCACCCTTTAGCCCACCCAAACCCACTAC
Organism: Ostreobium quekettii; assembly: GCA_905146915.1. Classification (NCBI taxonomy): domain Eukaryota; kingdom Viridiplantae; phylum Chlorophyta; class Ulvophyceae; order Bryopsidales; family Ostreobiaceae; genus Ostreobium; species Ostreobium quekettii. The sequence continues at coordinate 114,002 of CAJHUC010000294.1, forward strand.
TCACCCTTCGCATGCACATTCTGGTCAGCGGCAGCGCCACCATGAAAGAATGCAGCGGCCTTGGCCACCATTTTTGAGAACCAGTAGAAGTTCAGGACGCACAGGGCGACATTGGCCAACCTGTAGATGTAGGTCCAGATTGCTGGAAAGCCACCTGGCGAGGGGGACACCAGCTCACTTGCAGTTTTCGCCCAGAAATCGTATGAGACCCCTGTTCGCAAAAACAATTGCACATTGTCAGACAAAGAGTGGTTTTGCCGCAAACCAAAGGTGAAACTCTCATTGTGCCAGGTGTTTGCGGGATGAGAGGATGACATCGTTCTATGGAAAGTACATGGCAGGACAGTGCTATCTGCAAAACAGCATGTGTCCCACAGCGCGGCAAACAAAAGGGAGGCTCTTTCAATCGCAAAAGTGCAAGTAGCATTGAGACAATATCTTCCAGGGATGAAGTTGCAGAATTTCTGTGTGCACGGAGGAGGGCAAGACAGCTCGCAGTGGACGGAATCACTCAGCAACACACTGCAGAAATTGTGTTCCTGCTTGAATCTGGCTGCCAGCAATTTGTGGAACCTGTCAGATCGAACATCGACTTAAAACAGTGAGGACATCTGTACAATAGATGGGCGGTTTGTACCCTCTGTGCAAGGGCAAACGCGTTTGGGCCTGGTGGAAGAAGCAAAACACAAGGCATGCACGACTGGGTCCACATCCCAATTCCTTGCCAGTTCAGTAGGCTTTTGTATGAACCTGGCACACAACAGGAATGAACTAGATTGTTTGTTTCAGGCTGAGCACAGGGAGAAGCGGAGTGTGCTGTTGACACTGTGCAGTACTTGGCCATGGTAAACGGTCTTCTGTTGATATTTTCACTGTGGTGATATTCTTGGGGCCCATGGATTCTGTGGCATGAGCATATTTTGCTACCTCTCAGATGCTACAGTTTCAGGCGAACAGCGACTGCCCCACACAGGGGCTGTGACTACCAGCTCTAGGCATGGCAGGGAATTGCTGGCACAGCACGGTGGCAAATTACTAGCCAAGTGCTGAGAGTCTCCATGCAGTCTGATGCACAACGAGAACTGCCCCCACCGGCCCCTGCAGTTGCGACCAGGCACTCACACAGTCCCCAGATGCAGCGGCAACTGAAAAAGGAGATGATCATGAGCAGTCCATTGTAGAAGTAGATGCGTGTGCTGCCCAAGTCCATCTTGTGCAAGAACCATCGAAGGTGCACAAAGGGCGTGCTGACCTCCCACATAAGAAAGGCGGCACCTGTTGACAGTAACAGCAAAGCTACTCAAGCGCTGCAGTGGACCAGATTGGCCAGTCCTTATCCAGCGATAATCAGGGTAATGCAGAAAGCACTGCAGGTCAAATCAAATTTCATTTCCCACAACTCGTTTTCCGATGGTAATTGCTCTAACGAAACGTGAGCCACAAACAAATTGTTTATGCACAGGTAGTATGTATTCCTCAAACCTCATGACCAACGTTTGAAAGAAAGATGTAAGCGGAGAGCATCGGCACAGCAAGATCAAGGGCTAAGGTCCTATTTGGCGCCAGTGGAATGCAAACTCATCTGCAAGTGCCAGCATTGCAAGGAAAACAGGGCCCTGAAGAGCCCATGCCACAGGTTGGGTTCATTATTAAAAGGCAACAACCCAAAGAGCAACACCAGATGACACCAGATGACCAGATGACATGGTGGTTGAGTGACTCTCAAGCAACCCAAGAATGCACACATGGATGGTTTAATGCAAAACGGCCAGTTTGCATTGTTGTGCATCACTTTTCGTCAACGTGACATGAACATTTGTGACAGCTGATGGCAGGTGTATTGAAGTGCACAGCAAACAGTGTGTTGCTAAATATTACTCAACGCAAGTCATTGGGTTCATGCAATGAATCGCACACTGCTGCCATGTTGGCAATACCATGCATATACCCTTTGCAGGCAGCCCAGGGAAACAAAAACATCTGAATGTGGGCATGTGCTCGCATGATTTTGTTTGTGAATCCCCAGTTGTATGTGTCTGTCGATACAGGACAGCATACACATTGTTAGCTGAGCAAACAACAATTTCTTTCCTTTTTTCTTTGTCCACAGTATCTTGGGAGGTTATATTGACGTGAGGGCAGCAAGTCCAGACATTACAAGACCATATTGCATGCCCACACCATGAGTTGAGACCGGTGGGGAAACCTCCATTTTGAGAAAGGTATTGCAGGTGCAGAATAGAGAGTTAAAATCATTAATGTAGCATGAATGTAGCGTAAATGTAGCTTAATAATATTAACCCAACGGTATTTAAAATAATCGGCCATCAATCAGGCCAGGCCCGCTCAACAGTACAGGCCAAAGCACAGCGGCAACCCGCGACGCATCGACAGGCCCACTGCCACACTGGCATTCAAACAAAACCGTTTCACACAGCGGCAAGCCTCGCGACGCCTGTTGGGCGCCCCTCGGACGAAGAGTAAAATTCCGACACGGGCGATTGGCGCCTCTTGCTGTTGGCGCGCCGCGAGGTTTGGAGGTGTCAGGAGCTAAGCGGGCGTCAGGGCGCGAGCAAAGCGAGCACAGGTTGCGAATGCAGCGAACGCGAATGTGATTGGCCCCCGCCAATGACAAACCTGCAGTGACAAAGCCAATAGCACCAAGAGCGGAGCAGAGGCGCAAGGCAACGCAGCAGCGTAGCGCCAAGAGGAGAGCTGCTCGGATTCCAACGGCGCACCGGTGGCGGGAAAGGGGGCTAGGGAGGCGCGAATCAGGGCGCGTAGTTCGCGCGTCGCGCGCGCCTATTTTTGCCATCCGCGGGGGTTGTTCCAAGGTGGCACAGGATGCGGGAATGGGCGCTCGAGACGTGCAGGTCATGGCGCGCATCTCGCTCCTCCCGGGCGCACTTTCCCATCAACCCCAGGGAGCCGTTCCAAGGCGGCACAGGCAGCGGCAGTGCGTACCCGGGAGGGGCGGCTCATGGATGGCGCGCGCCTCACGGGCCCTAGGTTCCCATTCACGCCACCCTAGGGCCCCGTTTCAAGCCGGCACGTGTGGACGAAATGGGCACCCGCGGTGCACCAATCATGGCGCGCAGCTGGCGCATCGCGGGCACTCGTTCCCACACATCACTCGCCGCCTCTTGTGCTCGCAGGTGCCCATTTCCGCCACCCACGGACGCGGTTCCAGGCCGCTGTGGAAGGTGGCAGTGGGCGCCCGTGAGGTGCCATTCTGGTGGCAGCTATCACTCACTGCAGGCATGTACTCGCGCCACAGGCAGGGGCCATTCTAGGCCAGCGTGGGCACCGGGAATGTGTGCTTATGAGAAGGTGAATCAGGGGGCCCCTATCCCACCTCGTGGGCATCCATTCCTGCCACCGGCGGACACCAATCCAGGCCGCCGCGGGAGTTGGGAATGGGCGCCCGCAAGGTGCGAATCCCTAGGCGCCTCGGCACTCCTGGGCGCCCAATCGCGCCACCGGCAGGGCCCGTTTCCAGATAGAGCGGGCAGCGCGATTGGGCGCCGGTGAGGCGCCGATCGTACAACGAATCTGGCGCCTCGTGGGCATCCAATGGCACCATCAGCGCGGCCCATTCTATGCCACCGCGAGTGGCGCGAATGGGCGCCCGCAAGGCACCCGCGAGGCGCCCATCCTCCTGCGCCTCTCGCGCCTTTTGCGGGCGCCCATGCGCACAACAGCCAGGGGGCCATTCCGGGCCACCACGGGAGGCGAAAATGCGCCCTGTGAAGTGCCAATCTGGCAGCTCGTCTGGTGCCTCGTGGGCGCTCATTCGTGTCCCCTGCCCCGGCCATTCCAGGCCATCACGGGTGGCGCGAATGGGCCGATGCGAGGTGCTATTCCGGGCACGCCTCCCGCGCCTCGCGGGTGGCCACTTGGGCCACCGGTAGGAGCACATTACAGGCCCCTACAAGCGGCGTGATTGGCTGCCCGCAAGGCGCCAATCCGGGGGGGCCTCTTGCGCCCCTTGGGCTCCCAGACATGCTACCCGCGGACGCGACGTGCGCCGGGAGCACTGGCCCCTCCCGGGTGGTCGCTCCCACCAGCGCCCGCTGCCAATCTAGGCAGATGTGAGAGCCGGGAGCGGGCCCGGGAGGCACCACGCTCATGCGCCCGGAGGCCCCTCTCAACACCCGCTTGTGCCGCGCGCACGCCCGAGTGCACTCTTGCTTCCCGGCCTGGGGCGCTACCCAAGGCTACACTCTCAAGCTCCTCCAGACAGCGCTCCACTGGCCTGCCGTACAACATGTGAGTGCGCATGCGCGAAGTGACAACGAGCTGACTGTGCTCCACGCGGAGAGTGAACTTACGAGGGCACGAACAACGTTTCAGAGCATTTTTATCGGTCGGTGCTATTGCACCGGCGCAGCCATCCAGGAACAATTGTCATTGGTCACCGTGCAACCTTATTAAGGTGGCTTTTGCTGAATAGCACCGGTGCTATTGCTCCGCTGCATGCATCCACAATGGTGGATTCCTATGACCAACAACATCACTACAGCAGCACTACAATTTTCTGCGTGAATAGCACTGGGTGCTATTTCGATGGGCTATTTGGCCTCAAACAGTGCTATTCGGGGCCATAATAGCATTGCTCAGCACCGAATAGCATCAACGGTGCTATTGGGGGGCTATTGGTCCCCAACCATTAATGATATTCTTTTGACATGTGGAGCTATTCGAATAGCCAAATAGGACCGCTGGCACAATAGCACCCACCGACAACGATGCTCTCGAGTTCTATTTTATTTTGGCACTGGCACACAGTACATGTGCTTTGCCTCACAGCCCCGACCGCGCGGTGATATCGTTCGTCGGGTTAATTAGAGGACGCCGCATGCGCAGCGCGTGCGGTGGTCCGAGCTTGTAAACACAACAAAAACAAAAATATATTAATATGTAGTACTATGTACTACTATGTAGTAGCATGAAACTCGTTGTGATATGCAAAATGGAAAGACACCTCACCGTAAAAGTGATTGAAGTTGTGGAGGACGCCATGGGCAAACAGCAAAAAGGAGAAGCCTGCATGCATGAGGTACAGGGGACCCTCCTCGTGGTACTTCCATATGCAGATGATCAGGTCCACAAGAAAATAGCCCGCTGTGATGCACATGCACGTTTTGCTCAGGGGTGTGATGCCGTATATGTGATCGCTCTGGATCGTCTCGTCACTCAAGAGGTACAATGCAAAGGGGATCTGCAGGCCGACACACAGGTATCAATCTCAAATCTCTGCTTTCTTGGGCATATTAACAGCTTAATTCCAAATCGCAAAAAAAGGTTGCAAAAAGGATGCCTTTTCCTCCCACAAAACTGCCTGGACACTTTGATGCTGACAGCTGCTGGCAATGCGAACAATGGCAGGACAAGTTATTGTGAACAAGTGAAAGAGTGACCCCCTTTCGTCAAAGCATGTTCAATGAGTGCTTACTAACACCCGTAGTACTTTGTTGCATATTTTTTCAGCCCGCTCTTGTTGTACTTCTTGGTATTTTTTGTGACCACTCTGGACACAAGGTTTTCTAACGTTGCTGTTTGCATGGAGCCTCAACTTGGCCTGTGGATGTGCAGGCACACCCACACGCTGCAGACATGAAGGTCACACACTTGTGATAGTGTGGGTGACAAGCGACGCTCATGGGCAGACTCAGTCTGGAGAACTCCTGAACGGGAGAGCAGCCTGGGGCAGTGTGTGATGTTACATATGAAAGGATACCGTCATTCCAACATTACCGTACAATATTAAACCCTTCCGCATCGGTCCATCCCGACCGTTACGTTTTTGCTCCGCATTTTCGTCCCAGACCGTTACGTTATTTTTTCTTTTGCTCCGCATCGTGTCGGGCGGTCTCTGAGGGGGCTGTAGAGCCTGTATACCAAGTTTCAGGTGCAACGGACGAGTCCCAAGCCTCGTACGGGCATGCATCGTATGACGCCAACCACCCAGCTTTGGGGACGCTTCCCAACAGTCCTAGTGACTTGCGAGGACAGGCGCGGCTGGACAGTGGGCGTCGAGTGCCATGGAACATGTGCTCTTGGGTGCAGCCACACAGTGTGGCTGCACGGCGTCAATGGCGATGTCTGTTCCCCAGGCGCCGCGCCCCCTCCGGGCGCCGCACCCCCCTGGCCGGCCGTTGGTCAACGGGCCCGCGCCCGCCGACGGCCCCCACTCCCCGCCTGTGCCGTTCCGTATTGGCACCTTCGGCGTCAGTGCCCACTCTCCCCGCCGCCCGGATGGCAAGCAGCGGGCGCCTGCCTGCCGATCGATCGCCCATGAGCCTGCCGGATGGCGGGGAGCGCCGAGAGGATGGTGCAAGGCGGGGTGGGCGGCCCACCGTGGGCTTTCGCGTGTCCAATCGGCGGCGGGCCGTGCGACGCGATCGGCTGCCTGGGTCGATCCGTGATGGCGCAGGAATATGCCTGCGATCGCTTCCCGCGGTTCGAGGCCCGACTCGCCCGGTAGGCAAGCGGCGGGCGCCGGCCTGCCTGCCGATCGACCGCTCAGTGGCCTGCCAGGTGCCGGGGCCAAGCCCGTTCTAAAGCTGCTCCCCGGCGTTACTAAATTCGGCTGCTCCGCATCTCGCTCCGGCACCGTTACTTTTATATTCATCGACTCCGCGAAAAAGGGCCCAGCATTACGTTACTATGCGGAAGGGTTTAAAAAACTACGGTAATGGAATCAACATGTGATTATATTAGCGCGATGTTCTGTCACCCAGTTACGATAGGACCAAGACCACCAGGCTGGGGCCCAACAAATCGTCTCGAATGTGCTAATGGCATCCCATACAACAACAGTCAAACATCGGACGATGGCATGATGGTAGTGACGATGGTATGAAAGTAGTGAAAGCAGTCGGCATTGCTGCACAAGCTGACAGGCCAACAAACTGCTGCAGGTAATGCGGCTTCAAGCCTGAGGATGTCTCAGTGTGCCAAGCCAGAAAGTCTCCAGTCCCAGATTTCTCTTGGTTGCACGTCCTCCCCGCCATGCTGAGAGAGATGTCTACTGCCTTCTACATTATCAAACAGATATCTTGATCCAAAGGAGGTTTCCTTAGTCTTCTCAACAACGAAGAAGAACAGTTGCAGAATCGATGTCTCCGCTCACGACTACAGGCAGTGTTGCCGACTGCTTCTCTTGCCTGACTGTGCGTAAGTGTTGGCACATATATGAGGACAGGCATCCATAAAAAACACTGTTCGTTCGTATCACATGAATTTCAGCCAAAATCTGTTTGTATGTAGGATTGTGTTCGACTCTCATACTGCTGTAGTATTTTGGACTTCCAAGTTCTTGTTAATGAAGAGACGTGCAAATGTGGTGGTGTCAGCGCACCTGAATGGCGTTGTGGATGGAACCTACTACCCTGCTGGCTGACTGGCTGACCAGTTGGGTCACCTGCTTTGCAACCAGCTTCTTATTAGTAGTGATGACTGCCTCCAGCATCCTCCGTCCAGGGCCAACAATTAGCGCTGCTTTAAGAACAAGGAAAAACAGGCCTGCCGGCATCACACTGTCGTCAGTGCAAAGGGTATGTCGAACTTTCAAGAAAATAAATCTTGTTGGGTGAACAACAGGTGTGCCTCGTCAAAGTATGAAACATATGCCATCCCTCACTATTCAATGTTCACTCACTGTGCACCATTCACCGTTGAATGTTCGCATCAAACTCACAGTTCCCAGCACACTGTAGCCACTCCCACATCACATTCACTGACCACATTCATGCACTTCACAGCTATCAATTAATCAGGCCCCAAAACACCCATACAAAGACAAGCATTATTCCGGCTGCTTCAGATGGCCACCATTTATTGGAATGCATGGTTTCAATGCCTGAACACACACACATGCATGCACGCATGCACGCACAGCGTTTCAAATCCATTTGTCCTGATCAACAACATCAACACACATGTATAAACAATTGTGACTCAAAATTTTTTTTTGCGAGCGAGCGAACCGAGCGGAGCTTTATAGAGCAAAATCGCGATTTTGGCCGGCCGCCGACCGCACGCCGGGCATGCACCGCCCCCTCCCCGGGCTTCCTGGCGCCGCGCGCCGTGCGCGGCGCCCGAGCGTGGCTTGGGCGTGACTAAAGGGGGGGGAGGGGGTCCGGGCGTGCCATGCGCCGTGTGCGCGCGCGCGTGCGCGCGGGCGGCCTGTCGGCCTGGGCTTAGGCGTGACTAAAGGAGGGGGGGGGGGGTTCCGGGACACCTCTGGTGCCGTGCGCGTGTGCGGGTGGTCCCTTTTTCACGTTACGCACGCAGGCGGTACACGGCCTGTCGGCCTGGGCTTAGGCGTGACTAATGGGGGGGCAGGGGTCCAGGACACCTCTGGTGCCATGCGCGTGTGCGCGTGGTCCCTTTTTCGCGTTATGCGTGCGGGCGTTATGCGGCATGTCGGCTTGGGCTTAGGCATGACTAATGAGGGGGGGGGTTCCGGCACACCTCTGGTGCCATGCGCATATGCGCGTGGTCCCTTTTTCATGTTATGTGTGTAGGTGGTATGCGGTTTGCGTAACCCCTACGGTGGGCCTCCTAGGTCCTGCATCAGCGCGCGGCGCACGGGTGGCGCACGGCGCGGATGCCAGCATTGCACACGCCGCCCATCACCGGGCTTCCTTGACCTGCGCATGGGGCGCGTGCGGCGCGGCGCGCGGCATGGCCGCCGACCGGCCACTCACGCCCATTCCCCCCGGCTTCCTTGACCGGCGCCCGGCCCGCCGCATTGTAGCCGATCGCCCACTCACAATCCATCCCCTCCAGCTTTCTTGACCGGGGCGCGGCGGCCATGAACCAGGCGGCACTTGGGCGAGTGGTCGGCGGTGGCGATTGCCATCGCCCACGGCCATGGCTCGAGTCGCGTCTGGGAGGGCGATGGGCAAGGGATGTAAGAGTTGGGGGGCAACTGATGCGAAAAAAATCTATTCAATGCGATTGACGCAACTGGTCGCCCGATGCGATGTTCACTTCGAGCAAGCTGGGCGGCCACTTTGAGGTGCCTCTTGGCGTCTCTTGGCCATAGATTAGAACGAGTAGCGGTTTTAGAGGAGTGGGGCGGGGCGGGTTGGTTCAAGTTCAAATTTGAAAATTGCAGCCGCGGCGATTGACCCAATGGGTCGATCGCCGTGATCTTTCACTTCAAAGAGGCTTGGCGGCGGCGCTGCAGCGCTTTGAGGTGCTTCCTTGGCCGCCGATTGGAGGCGAGTGGCGTGGGGGTGGGGGTGGGGTGGGGTGGAGGGAGGCAAGTTTGAAAATTCTGTTTGTGGCGATCGACCCGACGAGTCGATTGCCTTTCACTTGAGAAAAGTGTGCTAACGTCCTTAGGGCGGGCGCCTTGGAGCGTAGTTTTGGCACTCGCTCTCGTTTGGAAGAAACTGGTGGTGGGTGGGTGTTGTTGGGAATAGTACACGAGGCATGCCAGGTTTGCAAATCTCCTGCAATTTGGCACATGAATTGCAGCAAAAGTGTGTGTGCATGTGCACCACTCGAGCGAGCATGGTTGCGCCAACAATGTGTATTTTTTGGATATATTTTTTTAATAGGAGAAAAAGGCCTAAAATAGCCCTGATCGACAGGATGTGCTTCTGATGTATGACCGAGAACACCTCTTGTAGAAAACACCTCACAAAACAACCACGTAGACACAACTATGTGTGCATGCTCCCAATTCATCCCTTTCATGCTTCCAAAGCAAACCCTGAGCTCTTGACCACTTGCCCACATTGGGGGCAATCAAATCTTCCAGAAACATCTAGGTTTAGACCCTTGTGAGTTGTGGAAACCATCCTCAAAGACACAGGGGCACTGCAGGCACAAGGGAACTGCAGGGTAACAGCAAGGAAACCAGACATTTCCTTAGACACCATGTTCTTCTGTCTGTTGTCCGCCCGATTGGTGTGTGGCTTTCATATCTTTGGCTCTTGTATAGCTGTATGTTTGTGGTATTAGTATGACTTTTGTTTTCACGGCAAGTGCAACCATTGCACAACAGAGAACAGCAGCAACAGCTCACGTTGCACAAAGTTGCACGAACACAAGCGCTGGGCAACCCATGTGAAAACAAACAACAAAATTCTGGAACCCCAAAACTGAATCACCCTGGAACCTCCTGATAAAACACCCAACTTTGCACACTTAAGACCATGAGCGGTCAAGGAGAATTGTTTCTTGAGCAACTATTCCAGGACCTCTGTCAACATATGCAGGCTGACATTCTCAATCAGGTGTGGACATCCGCTCACCCGCAATGCCTATCCCCACAGCAGCATCCATCTCAACAGGATAGCTCCGTTTAGCATCTGCCATGATGGTGATTGAGCTTACTTACAGCCAGAAGGGCCACAATGCCTTTTTGGCCTACAACCTGGTGGTACACACACAAGTTCCCTCAACACTTTTGCACACCAATTCTCTCCTTTTTGGGCACGTTTGTTCATGTACAACAGAGGCAAAAGTATGATCAGCAAAGGGATTCTTGCAGTTCCCTTGACAGCTGTCATTGACATTGCCCGAACAAGCACAGGCACCTACAAGCACCCATGAAACGTGTGTGCAATGGCATCAGGTTCAAGGGCAGATCTTTCGCTTTCTGGCAAAAGACTTGGGCAATGTCAGAGGTCAAAATGACTCCAAAAAAAGAAAATGTCAGCAATGTGTTGTGCTGCTCTGTGTTCCGCACAGACTCGGCTATGGGCAGTTGAGGTTGTCCTTCCCACTGGTTATGATAGTCCAATCCCTTAGCCTTGAGCATGTTTGGCACCTCTCCTGCATTTTGGTATCGTCTCAGCAACTTGGCCACACATATCCTGACTACCCCGCTTTTCTGTGAAGAGTATAAATCATGGGCAGCGCACAAGGGGATAATATGTGCAGGGTGACTCTGTAAGCTTTAGCAAATCTGTGCTTTCCACACAGGCGCTGTTCGTCAAGTCTTGCGCTATCGGCGCACTGGCGATGCAGATTCTCCGGAAACACTTGCAGCGTGGCCGTTCGACGCAGGGCGTGAGTCGCCTCACATCCACGCCCCAACATTCCTCTATGGGCGAAAATCTCGGCCCAACGCTGACAGTATATCTGCACACAGCGCCTGTGGCTCCAGCAAGCTGCTTGTTCCAAAACAGGGCTGGATGGAACATTTGACGGCCAACAAGGGGCGCTCCTCAACGCGTTTGCTGTACGCGAACAGAATAGAATGGGCCAGTGCGGCCCCATATCACAGGCTCGACGATCACAAGCCCCAACCTCCAGCACGAGGGTCACCCTGAACATGTTGCCTGTTCCACTTTTGCGCTCGGCAACTGCTTCTTATCTTTCACAGCCCGGAAAAGAGTCTCACAGGCAATCGCCCGCGATATGACGTCCCCTGTGATCGCCCTTCCTCCCTTTGTAACACCAACCGAAACCAATGTTCCAATCCCCGCGGTTGCGCCGCTTCCGGCTCCCAAGCCCCCCGAGCACCCCCTCCCTGGCGCGAACCGCCCCAACTGAAGGGCGCCCCACCCGCAGCCCACCTCAGTCGTATCGGACCGCAAACCGCCGCGCGTCTAAAAGTATGCGCACCCGCCGGAGCAGTCTCCGTCCGCTCAAGGCGTTCGCCAATTTGCCCCTGCCGCCTCAGGCGCGTCGAAAAGTCAAGATTTTTGGACACTACAGTGCGGTCTGATTGGCGTGGCGGAGGGCGGGCTGTGAGACTTTTTGCGGTGGCCTTCAACAGGGGCCCAGCAGTGGCCGATTGAAACATGAGGCTTCCATGTGTGGTGCATTGGTAAGCGGGGCGTCACACCACGGTGACGCGACGGGTCGGCACTGGCAGAGGCCGCCGCCCACCCGTGAAATGGATTCCGGGAATGTGCGGGCTGGATGGCATGAGTGCAAGCGCCGTACAAAGAAGAATCCCAAAGGGGTGGGAACAGGGCAACCGCAGTAAGCCGTGGCCAACCCCTTTTTGGCGCTCAACGTGGACTTTGGAGATTATCTGCAGGTAATGGACCCACAATTCTAGCATGGCACTGTTGAAGGGCATTATGTGTGATTGCCATCATGGTCTTTTAATTACAGCCCTAGGAATGTGTCAGACCAGAAAAGTGTGCTTATGGGATCAAAGTCCCTAGAACACAAAGCAACTAGTACACAATGACAATGTTCAATAGACATGCCCCCACAATAATAATGCACCCCAAAATTGACTCTTCGTTAGCCCCAATCTCTCATTGATGCGAATCCAATAGAATCGCGAATCCAACATCTCCTAGACCGCTCTCAAACTATTAGCCAAAGCTCTTTGCTTCTCTGTCCAGTTGCACATGCACTTTTATTTAAATGAAAATCCTTCACATATCAGCCCCCAAAAGCACACCACACATTAATCAGAATGTTCCAAATAGGAGTACCAAGATCAGAGTACAACATGGCTCCCTATAGTGACTGGACACTATACTATACTTTGACGGGTCATTAGATGACCTATATGAGTTAGATAATTTCATCTCAGTTTAGAAATGTGTTAATCATGGTCGCCATGTCCATTTTGTTGGATGGGCCAATTTTAGGTATAATAGGGCCATTAAGGCAGTTTAGACCATTTAGCCCATTTCTGTCCATTTGGGGCATTATTCCTTAAGGGAATCGGTGTGGTTATAAACATTGTAGTCTATCATAATATGGTGCATAGTCATGGACATATGGGAGCCGCCAGGAAGTGGTGGAGTATACTCTAAGGGATTATGGGGTTGATCTAGTTGTACGGGCACCCGTCAGGTACTTGCATTATATTGGATCATAGGTACAAGCGCCCCTATAGCCATGGTACGTTGGAGGGATGTGGTATTGCTAAGGGAAGCCGCCTGGCATTACTAGAGGCATGTCAAAAGGCCAAAGGACCATGTGAGTGGCTCTCCAAGGGCTGAGGTGGCATTACAGAGGCCGATATTGACATTACAAGAGTGTATTGGATATTAGAAGGGGCCGAGGGTGTCATGACGAGAGGGGGAGCGTGCTACCTATAAAAGTGGGTACCCCATAGGTCATTTCTCTCAGTTCGCCAATGCACTCGACCTTGTCTGGACCAGGGGGCCCACCACCGGTATAATACATTGACCGAAGCTTCGCCATCTGTCTTATTGCGTCGCCATTATATAAGGGGCGATCCATCTTTATGGCAGACCATGATAGTCAATCAATCATGCTGGGGGTTGAGGAAGCTCGCCAGGTGGAGGAGCGTTATCAGAAGTTGATGCAGGAGGTCAATCAGGCCCGCGAACGGAACCAACAATTGGAGTAGAGATGGCCATGCGGCATGAGGAGAGGTAGTCCACCGAGTATCGAGGTGACAATCGATCTCATGCTCAAGCTTGAGATATGGCCAAGTTGGTTGCTGAATTGATTGCTGGTCATAGAGTGGCACCAATGGGTGTGAAAGTGGAGAAGCTTGAAACTTATGACGGTGCCAAGCATCGTGATGTTGACATATGGTTGTTCCAAGTGGAGCAGCATATGTCATTGACTGGAATACCTGTCGCCTCTCATGTTGGATATATTGCATCATTGTTGAGGGGCCATGCTACCATGTGGTGGCATGAGTTGTGCAAAAGTGGTAATCGATTGAACAATTGGGACGAGTTCAGAGGGGATCTTCATCAACAATTCCGAATGGACAATGTGACTCTCTAGGCAAGGGATGAGTTGTATGCTCTCCGGCAAAGGGAGAAGGATCCTGTGTTGGACTTTCATCATAAGCTCCGACAAGTATGTATTCGGATCGATGATCTCTCCGAGGCTGAGAAATTGGACAAATTCCTTTGGGTTTCGAATGTGAGTGTCCAGATGTGAGTGGAGTTGAAAGAGCCAACAACGTTTGAAGAAGCTGCAAGATATGCCAACTGAGCTGACAATATGTTTGCTTGAGTCTTTGGCCAAGGTGCAGATAGAAAGCCAAGTTGGTTCAAGAGCAATTCGTCGTATGGTGGATCGAACGCTGCTGGCATGCGCAACTTTCAACAAAGCCATGTGGAGGACCTGAGCTAATGGAAATTGGGACAAGCTATGTCCGGAGGAAGCCTTTGACTTCAGAAGAGAAAAAGTACCTTCCAGACAACAAGGGGTGCTACTACTGCTGCAAGGTTAATGCAGGACACTGGAGCAAGGACTGTCCCATAAAGAAGAACAAGGTTGGAGGAAGGTAGGAAAACTTCAACGGTTGTCGAATATTGGGGACAACGATTAGACAACACCCGACTCAATGAAAGGGCTAGATGACAAGGATGGCCAAGTGATGGTGGTGGAAAGGACCGAGATTCAGTCATTGACTGTTCTTGAAGAGGTTGGACCTACAAAAGTGTCAAAGCCAATGATTGAGTATGGGTATATTTCTCAGCTTATTAAGGAAACTGGATCTGACCAAGTGAGAAGCATGCTACACTCTGAAGCCTCATGGGTGGACACCATTCCTAAAAGGGACATGTTATATAAGGTTACCATTACAACTCATGATTGGGTTGGTGTCATTGATCAAGATACGAACAAACCGGGATGTGTTGAGTCTGGATATGCAAGTCTTCCAATAGACATATATTAAATTGGAAGTTAGGAGAAGCGAGTCTTCCGATAGACACACTTTAACCATTTTGGCCTCAAGAATCCACTATTACAAAGGATGTACCTAGCGATGGCAAAAATTGTGAGATGGAATGCTATATTAAGAAGTCTATGGATGAGGCAGTATCAAATGTGTCAATATTAGTGACATAATTGTTGTGTATTTTGGGAGAAGTTAATGGTGTCCCTGTTAAATTTCTTGTGGACAGTGGAGCCACTAGAAACTTCATCAGTGAGCATCTTGTGAGTGAGCATAGCTTGAGAACAGTAAGAAGTTATGAAAAGATGCAAGTCCATTTAGCGGATGGATCAATGAGAGCACCCTATCGCATTGCAAAAGATGAACAAGTGAGTAATGAGGAGCATGCCGAGTTTTTGAATTTATATATGATGAAACTTCCTATTGTGTGAGCATTGGCTTTGGTTATTTATTAGAATGGAATGAAATGCGATGCAAATGCGCTTGGATCAATTATCCGTGCCTTCGCAGAGCATCGAGTGCAGCGAGGCGATTTTGGGATTTTGGCCATTTTCGGGCCATTTCCCTTTATAGAAATGAGGGCCTTGAGGACGGTCTGGATGCTTGTGGGGACGGTGGCTTAAGTACAGAATAATTTGAGGGTTATGTAACCGTGTTGTGTGCCACGGGGACAAGAAGCTGGGAGATCTGTAATGAACATCTCGTTTCGTTGTCACTGCCTGTTTGCGAGCCGCGCGCAAGGCAACGCCGGACCCAATCCACCCTTTCAACTGATGCACCACAGAGGCCGTTCTGTCAAGGGGCCCACCATATCCGTGCCACGTCGAGATTGCTAAAGCAACTGTGCTGATTACGCTGGCCATCCACCGGAGGGATCATTGATCCATCACATGGGGCGTGCACGAGAAAACCACACGCCACTTCCCAAGTACGATGCGATCTTGGGGAAGTCATGGTTGGATAAATGGAATCCAAGCATTGATTAGAAGGCCAACACTATCAGCATTCGAGTGGGAAAGAAGACAATCATCTTGAAGAGCGACTACCCTACAAAGGAGGGTGCCAAGCTTTCAAATATCTTTGGGAAACAGGCAATGAGTATGCAAGTCTCAGCACAGAAGAAGAAACAGCTTACTCAATATGAAGATGTATATGTGGCCATCGTGAGGCCAATTGGAGAAGATAAAACAGAAGACCAAGAGTACAAGGAAGTGAATGCAATCATAGAGCTGGATGATGCTAAGATTGGTACACCATTTCTAAGAGAAGTTAAAGAGATACTAGTGGAATATTCAGATACTTTTTGGTTAGGGCTACATGTAGGTCTACCACCGATTTGGTGGCACCGAAGCGTGCTGTGGACTGTGGCATTGAATTACTCCCCAAGACTGAGCCACCTCATCGAGCACCCTACTGGATGTCTACTCAAGTATTGGACGAGTTAAAGTCTCAGTTAAAGGAATTGACAGAGCATGGGTATATTCAGCCCTCAATTTCACCTTTTGGAGCTCCCGTCCTTTTTGCTCTAAGGAAAGATAGCAATGACCAATTGTGTGTAGACTACCAAGCTTTGAACAAGGTGATAATTCAGAAACAGCTACCCATTGCCTCATATTGACAACCTCCTAGACCACTCGGGTGACGCAAGTCTCTTCACAAAGATCGACTTGAGGATTGGCTATAACCAAATCTGTGTATACCCAGCAGATGTGTTGAAGATAGCCTTCAAAATAGGATATGGACACTTCGAATTCCTTGTGCTACTTTTTGGCTTGACAAATGCTCTAGCGGCATTCATGCATTTGATGCATAGCATCTTCAGGGAGTATATAGACACCTTTATCATCATTTTCTTGGATGACATATTGGTGTATAGCCAATAGTTGGAGGAGCACAAGGTGCATGTTAGGAAGGCATTGGAGATTTTAAGAGAGCACAAACTCTATATAAAGATAGCCAAGTGTTTGTTCTTCCAGAAAGAAGTCAAATATTTGGGTCATATTATTGGTATCAACGGAGTGAAGCTAGATCCTACAAAGATCAAGACCATCAAGAAGTGGAAGCAGCCAGAGAACTTGAAAGAGTTGAGGAGTTTCCTTGGTTTGGCAGGATACTATAAAAGATTCATCCAAGTCTTTACAAAAATTACAATACCTTTGATAAACTTGACGCAGAAGAAAACTCCCTACAAGTGGACTTGTTGGCGTTGCCCCCCCCTGGCCATATCCAAATACCCTAACCCACATGCCAGGGCCTCTCTAGTGGAAGCATGGTCGTCCTCGGCCGGACGGTATATCCCGTGCTCTCTCTAGCCCATGGGTATTGGCCGCTTTGCACGGTCCTGTCTGAGGCGTGCAACTACTGCGCTCAAAGAGGCAGGGAGGTAGGGTGATCCAAAACAATCAAACTACAATCAGCACCACCGCCAGGCGCTCTTACATATAGTGGCCAAAGTCATCAAATTCATTAATATTCTCCATTTTGGCTAGACCCATTTTCCGAGCTAAAGGCCTCGCTATGCTTGGCTCTTATAGCAAAGTTGTTTTGGCCTGCTGCACTTCTGAAGCTCAGTGAATCACTCCACATACAACCTCCATGACTTTGGCAATGGGCCTCGCTCTACTCGGCAAGACAAAAAACCAATGGGTCTGCTACGTGAAGATTGTTGGTGTGGGGCTCCTGGCGGGACCACCCCGACCTATTCCCATATCATATAATATTGCTAAGTTGGTTGGGGTATGTCACCATACCTTGGGCAGGGCGTCCCCCCCACCAAGGGGCCATTAGTAGGGCGTCCCCCATATCAGGCCGGTGTGCGTAACAGGGTCACTACCACGTTACCATAAGACTTCAAGTGAGGATGCCGCCTTCAAGGAATTGAAGACCAAGCTAACTAAGGCACCTCTGTTGAAGATTGCCCATCCTAACCGAGATTACATTGTAGCCTGTTATAAGGGGCGGAAGCCCTTTTGGCCGGACAAGGAACGGCCTGTTCTCTCCATTCGAGTCGGGGACCGGTAGAGTGAGAACTTGGCAGCAACTTCAATTACAGATGGATCAGGGTGTCTGTATTTATACCCGCTCCCAAATGATCCCAAAGTTATATCAGAAATAGGGTGAGTCACACTAATTCTGGCATACCCGCCATGTTTTGATTTGAGCTCGCCCGTCCCTTGTTCTTCCGTCCCACCAACCCATTGGTTCCTGAGACCTGTCCCTACCATGCTGACCAACACGGTGCTTTCTCCCTAGTATCTCTCCCTTTGTCTATGGTACTAGAAAACACCCAAGATGCCACTTCTAATGGGCACTACCCCCTCTCAAATGCTGACCCTAGTTTCTCTATTATACACCATTCCCATGAAGGCTCTAATTATACAATGCGCCGTGCTTTTCCCCAAACAAGTGTTTCTATTGTACAATATTCCAAACCAGTTCATAATGTACAATATAGTGTATGTCCCCCTTACACTCCTCCCCCCCAGCAGCAAGATGTCCTCATGAGCGGAAGGCCTTTCTCCCATAGTCCGAGTGTGCTGGCGGTCCTCAGGCTATAGCGCGGTTCGTCATGGCCCAGTCCCCTCCTCAATAGGGCTGCGTATATTGTGCCCAAGGGTGTGGTCGCCAAGGGTCATCCTCCTCGGAGCCGCAACCTGTAGGCTCCGGCTGGTTGACATCTCCATCGGATGTAGTTGCCCTATCACGGTTCTCATCATTGTGGACCAGTAGCTATTGCATCCAGTCCCCGCCCCCACCATGGCTGCTTGATGCTAGTCCATGGGTCATCATGCAACCAGCGGTAAGGGTCCGTGGGAGCCTCCTAAGTCCGGGGGCCAATCCACGCTGTGTTGTCCTCTGGCCCATCTCCTCCTCTGCGTGTCCTCTCGACCCCACTCCCGGTGTCCTTGATGCACCAGAGGCGCTTGGTGCCGCTTGTCCGCAACCAACATCTTACTCCGTAGAGGCGTTCATAGCCCGTGGTTGAGACTGCCATCCCCGCTGTGCTCCCAGCTTGGTCAAAAGATTCCTCCTCTTTGCTCCACCAGACTGGCCTGTCTTGTCATTTATGGTGGATTATAGCGCTTGTCATATGCCATCTCCGGAGTTGAGTGGCCTGCTCATCTTGGGCGTTCCTCCGCCAGATGTCCGCATACATCTCCGCCCAGCTGCGCCACTCCGCGGGTCCATAGGCTTGCGGGGTTATTGATACATGAGGATTTTTGGTGTGGGGCTCTTGCCCTCTTTGAGCCGCGGACCCGCCTCGCTGGGCACCTAGGTCCTTACAGGGATCTAGGCGGGACCACCCCGACCTACTCCCATATCTAATAGTATTGTATAAGCTGGTTGGGGATGCGTCACCATATCTTGGGCAGGGCGTCCCCCATACCAAGGGGCCAGTAGCAGGGCGTCCCCCACATCAGTTTAGTGTGCATAACATTCGTCCCCATCAGGGAGGTGGGATGTCCCCGTCCCAGTGCGGTGATATGGGAGTAGACACATGCATGGCCGGTAGGCCTGCTGTAGTTGAAATTGGTTGTGCATCTTGCCACATGCCTAGTCACTCACATTACAGGGACAAATATACATTGAAGAGGAAGAGAGTGGTTGTTACATGGACAATATTCCTGATGACAACCCTCATTAAAACTCTTCCTTCAGCATACCAGCTGGAAAGTTCATTGCCATTCTAATGTGCATATGATACAATGACCTATCGGCCTGACTATGACCTCTCAGTCTGCCTAAGCCTAGAAAATGTCTATGATGCACAGGGATCACCCTGTATGTCCCCCATGGCATCCGCCCCCAACCATCCACGAGCGACCTCACCCTCGCGGGGCATAGGTGGGCTCGCGCCCTCGACCGCGCCCATGCCCTGGTGTCATCACTAGTGGGCCATCGCTCTGGACTCTCTCTCCACTCATAATCGCAATGGACATTGTATTCATATATCCAAATTGCGAGTGGGATATGGCACCTTGGTACCCAATATTTTTCTGGGCCCAGCGGAGCATTGCCTACCACCACAACAACACAAACTTGCTCACGTCAGCATGTACATCTTGTATTGCATGCATTGCGACCAATTTGCACATGTGTCACAGGAGTTCTGCTATTTTTAAATGCTTGAACTAGTTTCTGTGCATTTGCAACTGCATTTGTTGATTCCCAGCTATTATGTTCATGTCCATAACCTAGCCACTTGACAAGGTACGTGATAGAGTCCTATCGTCGGCTATAATTTTTGACTCTTTTGTTAAGAATAAGTTCAATTTCATACTCCAGTTCCCCTTCGATCTCAATAGGGATTGGGGGTGGTTGTACTTTACCACTAGCCTTATATGGTTTAAGTTTCGATACATGGAAAACCGGATGTATCTTACTCATGTTGTCTGAAAGTTCAAGTCGATATGTGACATAACCTATCCGGTCAAGGATGGTGAAGGGCCCAATCCACCTTGGTAAGAGTTTCCGAGTCCCAAGGTGTTTGAGGGTAATATGCTATGCCAAAAGGAGGATGTCATCTCCTTTATTGTATGACACATCCCTCCAATGGCGGTCAGCATGCTTTGATTGCCTAGCTTGTGCTTTCTCTAAGCACTCCCTGGCCTCTTTTAGTGTTGTTTGGATACAGTGATGAAATCGTGTCACTGCTGGTAATCCCTCCACAAGGGGTATAACATTTCGCCTAAAATAAGGCTGCTGTGCCCTATCAATGGCCACTGCCAAGCCATGGGCATTCGGATTGTCATAACCTTTCAAAGGCTTCCGAATTTGCACCCCAAGAGCTACGAGACTCCTTGGGTGTCGACTATAGTTCAAGTAGAACGGGGTCTCTTGGGTTGAACTATTTTTCGAGTTGTTCATTGCAAACTCGGCCATGGCTAAGAGTTCGTTCAACGTGTCTTGATTAGAATGCATATAGTTATGTAAGTAGTCCTTCAGAATCCGATTCATAAAATCGGTCTGGCCATCTGTCTGTGGATGGTACGCAGTGCTCATGTTGAGTTGTACTTTCCACCTCTCTACCAGGTACCGGTAAAACCTGGAAGTGAACCGAACATCTCTTTTGGACACTGTCGTAGAGGGGAGACCATGGTGCCTTATCACATTTTGCACCAATAAGTCTGCCGCTTCTTCTGTGGAGACTTTGGTCATAGTGGTTGTGAGGCACACTATTTTGGTCAGCCTATCGATGAACACAACGATGGCATCATGACCTCCCTTAGTTTTTGGCAGTTGAGTAATGAAGTCTATAGACAATTCAGTCTATGGTTCCTCAGGAATGCCCAATGGCTATAATAAGCCTGGGGTCTTTTGATGAGAATGCTTAGCCTGTTGACAAACCAGGCAAGTATCAACATAGAGTTGTATCTCTTGTCACATTCCTGGCCACCAGTAATACCACTGAACCAAGTCCAGGGTTTTGGCTTGACCAAAGTATCCTCCACTTAGATGGTCATGAGCCAACTAGCAAATCTCAGCCCTCAGACTGGCTGGTATATATGCTTGCTTGCCATACAACCATAAGTCGTCTATATAGCGCAACTCTTGTTGCTGTTTTACAAACTTAAGCTAGGGGTCATGGTTGTAAGCCTGACGGATTCTGGAGGCCAGATCTTCTGCCTCTACCATCCTTTCCGACCTTTGGTCATTACCCCGCTTGTGCATTGCCCTTAAGCCACATATAGCCAATTGACTTTTCCTCCTAGCTTCCTGTTCACCAGGTGTTGGAGGAATGCAAGAAAGTGGATCAGCCACATTCTTTTGCCCTGGGCGGTATTTCCAGTCAAAGTCAAACTGTTGCAGGATTTCCGACCATCTGGCCTGCCGCCTGCTTAGTTGTGGCTATGACTTACGATAAGTCAAAGGGCAATGATCCATAGCCAGTTTGAAACATGTACCCTCTAGCTAACATCGCCATAACTGGACAGCATGTGCAGAAGCTAATGCTTCCTGGCCTGTTATGCTGTAGTTCAGCTCTGTAGGGAGGAATTTCCTGCTGGCATAACAGATTGGGTGATTGTCCTGCATGAGGATTGCTCCCACAGCAATTTGGGATGCGTCCACAATCACCTCGAAGGGTCTATTGGGATCTAGCATTTTGAGCAAAGGAGCTATTGTCAAGCATTCTTTTATATGCCTAAAGGTTGCTTGGCACTTGGCCGTCCACTCCCACTTGCCACTTTGCTTGGTCAAGTCTGTTAAGGGAGTTGCCATTTTTGAATAGCTCTGAATGAACTTTCGAAAATAATCTGCCAGCCCAAGGAACTACTGGACATGCTTCATGCACTGTGGTAAAGTTCAGTTCTATACTTTTTCAATCCCTTTTGGGTCTGGTCGAATGCCTTCTCAAGACACGATATATCTCAAGTAGGAGATTTCCTCCTTGTTGAATTGGCATTTATGCAGTTGGCAATACAGTTTTTGTTGCCATAGCACTTCTAACATATGTTTGAGGTGTTGCAAATGCTCTTTTGCAAATTGGCTAAACACCAAGTTATTGTCCAAATACACCAGGATGTGTTTGCCAATTTGATCACCAAAGATATGGTGCATCGTCTGCTGGAAGATTGCTGGGGCGTTTGCGAGTCCAAAAGGAAGCACCTTGAACTTATATAAGCCCAGGGGCATCACAAACGCCGTTTTGGCACAATCGGCCTTGTCTATCCAAAGCTGATATTACCCTTGTTGCAGGTCAATTGTAGAGAAGACTTTAGCTCCTTGCAACTGATCCAATAGGGTATCTATCCTCGGTATGGGCCACTTATTTTTGATAGTGGCCTTGCTCAAAGCTCTATAATCAATGCACATCCGGAGGCTGCCATCAGGCTGAGGTACGAAGAGTACCGGGGCTCTAAAAGGGTTGCTACTTTCCGTAATAAGACCTTTCCATAAAAGATAATCCATTTGTTCCCTTATCTCATTCATCTCCTTGGGACTGTACCAGAAAGCTGGGGGCTTAACCGGTTTGGTCCCTTCCTCTAAGAGAATGGTTAAGGCAACTCCCCGATTAGGGGGTAGTCCTACAGGTAGTTCATCTGGAAAGAGGTTTTTGTATTCCTCCAGTAGTGCAAAGATCTTGTCGGAATCTACAAGGGCGGATGTGGTCTCTTGACCTGTGTGTCCATTGGCTGAAGGGCCTGGTGCGTCCCCTTGAGGGAGATCGCCAACCCGGCGAACCAAAACCAAGCGGAGAGGAGATCCCCGCCGGCAGGTGTGATGGGCATGGCCAAAAGAACACAAGTGACCCAAACGATGGACAGTCAAAGGGGCCGAAGAAACACTTGAAGGGGGCTTAGAAGAAGTGGCAACATGCGAGGTACCGCGGAGGATAATTTCACGACCACGAGAAACCACACGAATGTGCCCACGACGATAATCGATGACACCAGCATGCTCATAAAGCCAATTGTTGCCAAGAATGATGTCATAATCGTCAAAAAGATTAATAGCAACAAAACAAATAGTGTTCTTGTAACCTTGGATGGTTAAAGCAATATCCGCCATACTTAAAGAAGGGAGTAAGGAGCCGTGCGTAAGAAGAACCTCCGATTCAAGAGGGTCCAAAGAAACACTTGAGGGGGTGGAAAACTCAGTGGGATCCACCACTTGACGAGTGGCATGGGCTAGCCATTGCAGTTAGTGTAATCGGTGTAAGTGCCGATTAGAGGCCAAAGGGGGCTGTTTGGGCTGTAAACCCAATCGTCGGCAGCAAGCCGGCATGATATAGGCAGTGCCCGTGGTGCCAATATCGAAAAGTATTGATGCAGGCCTATGACCGACACAGCCTGTAAAAGTAAGGCATGTGTGATCGAATGTTACGCCACGGATGCGGTGTCCCGTGACTCCCTCAGGGGGTTCGTAATACACATTGACTGGCCAAGGAATACCAGCCATGGTAGTTCTACCGGAATGGTCGACAGCCGGTTGTGTGAACAACTGTGTACCCTTGGGGTAGTGCACCAAGGTTTTCATTTTGCGCAGGCATGGGTATTCCATAAAACACCGCCATGCAGGTAATAAGATACATGCACCAACTTTGGTGGGATCTTTTGAGAGCTCTGTATAGTAGTGTTCCAGAAATAGCATAGCATTCTGAAGCGGTGGACTAATTCACACAAAATCTTGCTGCAAAGGCTGTGTTAAAAAGCTCTTCGTAGTTGAGCAAAAATGCTCGTATTGAGCGTTATCCCCATAGAGGTTACCACAGGCATCCAGTGTAAGCTGGTGAGCCACCAGTGACTGGATGTGTTGGAAGTGCTCATGGCGGAGCATGCGGTCAGAGTTGTCTGATGGTATGTTTCTACCCTCTCGGGTCATCGAGTCAGTTAGACTCGAAGTCTGTTTTTTCAGACGGTTACCAGCTAGTACATTCACTATAGCCACTTTGGGTATAGGTACCACAGGTGCAACAGTGTGCCGGTAGTTCACAAGTTGAACACACAGGGTTCGATTGGTTACATTACTTTTCTGCACTTGTCGGCAAATTGCATTCACAGTAACGTGTTGTGCTTTTCTCCACTTTGTCGCTGGGGGTCTCACCTTCATTGGTGGCAATTTTCCGTGCTCCGCACACAAGTGCTGTCCGAAAGATGTCCAGTATAAAACGGTTTGAAACACCGGAAGCATCATCTAGCTCATTTAGACACCTCAATGGTAGTGCCCTTGAGCTGGGATAGACTTGTGACGGGTTTGCCCTCCATGGGGTTGCGGATGACCTTGATAGGCTCGTATCTGCGATCACCATGGGCTTTCCCCTATACATCCACATTAGAAACCTTGCAAACTGGTACTCCACGAACCCTTGGTTTCTTATAGAGAATGGGTTTTCCCCTGTTATCAACCCTCAGAGCATGATGCTTCCAGATGATTCGGTTTGGTCCAAGGTTATTACTTGTATTGCTTTTGCTAGTGCGGCTGCTATTCTGATGTAAACCATATGACTTGTACTCCTGGTCATATGTGGGTCCCACTTTATACAAATACACCCTCAGGTTGGTATAAGTGGACCACTGCTCATCGTCTTTATTTAACAAGCATTTTCGTTTGATGTCAGGACGAAGTCTTGCGAATAATGCATGCAGTTTGGAAAAGTCATCCAAGTCTTTCTCATACTTAAAAAACATTTGTTCCAAAAGTTGCATATATTTGATGGTGTCGGGACACGAGGTCCCTATATTTATAAAGGCTGCTATCTCAGACCGAATTTCAAAGTCTGAGTATTTATGATCGTAAAGTGTCTCCATCCCATACTTAAACTATTCCCATGGCAGTTGAAAGTCGGGCCGCGAGAGCACTTTTGCATCAATAGTCACTCCCCATAAGTGACCCAATTGTGCAAGCAAGCTATGCTTCACTGATTCCTCAAGGGTGTTCAGTGCTATCTATCCCCATTCACTTTAGGGTGCTACAGTGGTTTTGAAATATATAATGATTTTCTGTAACCACTTTGTCAAGGCCTGCTTGTCTTCATTCCACTTAGGTGGCTTAATGCCTTGAGTATTTATTTTTGGCATGCTCACCTGAACTGCCCTCTCGGGCTGCAGATACACAGGAGCAAAAGGTACCTCCCATTCCCAAATATCCAGGACCATAAGGGTTGTAGTCCTCTGGCGGGGGTGGTGGCCCGTCTGTTGCCATATGGAGGCCCACTGCAACGGAGGTTAGTCGCTCCTGATATAGTGGCTCTTGGGCCTGCATGTACCATGGCTGCGGTTCTTCAAACAGTAATTCCTCTTCTTCTTCATCCTCCTCAGGCCACTGATGGGACGGAGAGCGCGGTTGGTACTGTCTCGCCATTTGTGGCTACGGTTGTGAGGACGGCCATGGCTGACCGAATGGAGATATGGCCTGCAGCGCCGCAATTTTTTGTTGCATCGTGTGGGGCTGTTGCGGCTCTCTCACTGGTCCTCTCTGGCCTATTGTATAAGGCCAGGCAGTGGCAGGTGCTGGCTGAGGTGCCTGAGGGATTGGCACTCTCGAGACAGCTTGTCCTTGTGGGTCTCTTTCGTGGGGTATCCTCTTTTCGGCTCTCTGCAGTGCGTGCCACTCTGTGGCTGCTTCTTGGAGATTTAGAATGTGGATCTCCAAGGCTTTCTGTTGTGCCTCGAAATTGAGGCGCAGGCAGGCAAGTATTCTCCTCAGGGCATCCGGTGGGACTGATGCACGGTATGGTACTGCGCCGCCCTTAGGGTGGTAGTACCCCTTGTAGTACACCCCACCATAGGCATCGTAAAATGCACCAATTGAGTCCCAATATCCATGGACGTCTTGAACCGCGGGTACTTGGACCCTGGGAGTTGGCCCTGTTGTTGCCCGATGGGGCTCCCTCACCCTGTACTGCTGGCGCTGCCTCTTATAGGCAGGGTCAGGCTTATCCATTGTATACTTGATCTCTTGGTGACCTGACCAGCGCTACTCTCCCTTTGAGGGGGTGATTGAGCCTGTTGTTGAGGCTGTTGCTGCTGCTTACACTGAAATTCCTTGAATTTTATGAATTCAGTGAAGCCCTCCTTTCCCAAGTTAGCCAGCAATTGCGCTAGCCTATCGGCCCCAGCCCTGGCCCTTTCCAATGCTTCCTTTTGTCTCTTTATTACGGCAAAAATTTCCTGCCGCTCCGGAGGAATAGGACTGGCCAGTGGGCCTATTGAGCCAACATACACAACCTCGTCATGACCAGCAGAGTCACCAAATTCAGACTGCTTCCGGATACGAGGTGCAGGTTTAGATCTCCTAACAACTTTGTCAGGGATCTTACCTGTGTCTTTCTTCACTGCCACTTTGGGCTTGAACGCCTTCTCAGGTTGTTTTGACCCCTTCGGACTTGGGGCCTTCCCAGGCTGCTCCGGCGGTGCAAAATGAGTAGGACGGGTGACCCCGCTGTCTCCGTTGCTGGACTCATTAACGTCAGCCCATCGTGGCTTCGGTTGAGTCCTTTCCTCCTCGCGGGGTGCTCGTTTTGCTGACCCTTTCTCAAACTGCCCGAAGGCTTTAGCTTGAGCAGCGGGATCCAGTTCATCTATGATTTCCACTGGTTTTACCCGCTGGGCCTTCTGGCTTCCACCTGCAGACATGAAGCAATGACAGAAATCAGCTTTCCGTTGTTTTCTCCAGGCTCGCTTCTGCTCGTATTTCTCGGGATTTAATTGTTTATCCCTTTCTCGATGCAGATCCTTTTGCTCTCTCCGTCGATGATCTCTACGAGCTTTTTGCTCATCAAACTGCTTGGCACGCGCAAACCGATCTTGGTTATGTGCATGTCTCCTCTCTCTCTCTCTATCCTGTGCACTTGTGCTCTGGTAGACATATCTCCCGGTAATGGGGATGCACAAGACGAGATGGACAATGCTGATATTTCCTCCTATCTTTCATGGGGGTCTTGCGGATCTGGCCTCTCAGGGTTGCCTGCACTCAAGTCCTAAGGCTCGGGAATGTGCCTTAAAGCGAAGGCCATTTTTTCCGGCCAATTGGGATCTTCCCGGGCGATCTGTGTCGCCATTCCGGGGCCATACCACCGCTGGATCCTCACCAGCTGTGCGGTGGTCAATCTCATCCCAAAACCTTTCAGAGGCCATTCTCCAGCCCTCATCTAGGTCGCTTAGCCATTCACTGTGAAACCTTGTCTACACGACTCGGCATTTATGTTGCCTGTTGTAAGGATTGGCAGCGTCTGGTTCAAATTCCAGTACCCGCTCTTCCTCATTTGGTCCCCACTCTAGCAGAGCCGGTCTCGTCAGGCTCCAATCCGGACCTCTCGGCCTGCTCGGACTATGCCCACACACTGCACGGGCACTCTCAGTGAGTGACTCCTCACTGGTCCGATCACCATCGCTCGGGGTTTTTACACATATTTTTGACTTCATCCGTTTGCAGGGAACACTGCCTGATGGCCCTGGCACGTGGGCTGCGGGGCTTGGATCATTGGCCGAAGGGCCTGGATTATTGGCCAAAGGGCGTGCAAGGTCAGCCCGTAGGCCCATAACTATAGCCCTCTCGGCCTGCTGTCTCCAGGCCTCATCTACTGTGGGGCTCTTGCACTTCGAGCTCGTCCGCCTGACGGTCTTCCAGTCCTCAGCCCCTTGAGCTTCTAGAATCGTTAGCATCTTCGCCGCCGTCGGACTTGGTACCCTCTCGGGTTGCTTGGGCTGTTCCACGATATGCTCCTCGGCTTCACGTGTGCGCTCCTTGTGCTTGTGCAGCCAGTCGCTGAGACTGGCTACTTGCTCCTCCGCCAAAACCCGGGCGACATCGGCCTCTCGGCTCTTGTCCTTTGCTTTTTTCAAGGCAATTTCATATCGCCTTGCTTCCTTTTGCACAGAGGCCGCTGCGATCTCCAACTGTGCGATCTGGGCTGCTGCTTCCCGGTCGCGTGCCTCCTGGGCCTTGACCGCAGCAGATGCGGCTATCTTCTCCAGGAGGGCCATGACTTCTGGGTCTTGTAGTAGGGCAGCCATCTTCCCGGTTGCCGCCCCCTCTTGGCTCTCTTTGGCCTCGGCTTCCACAATGGGTTGGTCTTCACTTTCTTCCAATGCTTGGTGTACCGATGGCCTAGGTTGGTCCTCTCGGACTGGCTCAACCTCTATCCTGCCCGCACGGGCTGCGTCTTCCTGCCGAGCGACCCCAGATGTCAGTCTCCCCTCTCAGGGTGTTGGGGTGCTGTTGTGGAGCTACTTGGGGGCAGGCAGTAAATGATGTTTTCTGCAGCTGTATTACATAATCTCGCTGAGTCATCCTTCTCTATGGTTTAATTATGATTTTCTGGTTCCAATGCTTCTTTCAGCACTCAATTCTATGGATTATTGAGGAAGATACGGCCTCGTGAAGACGCAGTACTTAGAGGCCGGGTGCTGGGCGGGGATGGTTGGAATTAGAGCTAGATTAGGTTGATTATAGGTGACCGGGGGCGCTGGGACACGGTACGTACATTACATTGAGCTGTCATTGTCTGATGTGATGCGGTGGACCCACGACCGGGCACTGCGCGGAATGTATGGAAGCGCGCCGCGCGCGTCAGACTGTAACCACATTCGGGCCCCTCTCTGCCCCGCCGCGAGGCAGCGAGCCGCCGACCGCCGCCGGGAATCCACCGCCTGCACACGGCAGGCTTCGGGGAAGGTCCCCGAGCGTCCAAAGGGCCCACCGCGCTACGGAACAACCGAGCACCCCGACAACGCCCGCCGGAATCCGGCAGAGAGGCGCAGCATCGAGGCCGCGCCATCGGGTGCGGCGACCGCCCCCATAACTCCGAAAACCAGCAACCGCCCGCGGGCCGCGACAGGTGCGCTCTCGGGCTGACGAGTCCGATTCCTCGGCCTCCATTACGGAGGAGGTTGGGGAGGGCCGAGCTTGCTTTTGGCCCAGGCTTTTGGGCCGATGCGGTGGGCCACCCATAGGTGGCTCTGAAACCAATGCTACATGAAGATTTTTGGTGTGGGGCTCCTGCCCTCTTTGAGCCACGGACCCGCCTCGCCGGGTACCTAGGTCCTTACGGGGACCTAGGCGGGACCACCCAGACCTATTCCCATATCGTATAATATCGCTAAGTGGCTAGGGGTACATCACCATACCTTGGGCAGGGCGTCCCCCACACCAAGGGGCCATGAGTAGGGCGTCCCCCACATCAGGCCGGTGTGCGTAACACGACGCCTGCCCACTTGCCCACTCTTGCCCCCAGGGAGGCGGACCAAGACATCCACAAGGTCCGTCCCCTCATGGCCCGGGGCCCGGGTTCCCCCTTGAAGCAAACTTTTGCAAACGATGAAAACTTCGCGACCCAGACTTCCTGAATCAATGAACCATTCATTACATAACAAGGATTGCGGGATTAAAACTAGGAACGAAGGGTGCCACCAGATGGATGGTGTATGCAACACAAGGCGTACGCCTCTGCCGTCCGTACACCGCTCCCGCGCATCTTGGGCACTTCCGTTGCTGGGGGCCCCTGCATGTGAGACAAACGCCAACGCGACCTACCCTGCGCCCGCCCTGCCTGTTGCAGCTCCGTCAACACAGCGACCGCAGCGACGCGGGCGACCCACCTCGGCGTCCCACAAGCGGCGCTGTTTGGTTGAGAAGCCCGCGGCGCCGCTGCCTGGCGTTTTTTCTTCTCAAGCAGAGATCTGTGGTGGTGCCTCTGCGCGGTTGAGGTGAGGAAGCCACTCGCAAGGATCGCCTCATTATTCGGCGCGCTCTGTTCGGGTTTGGGAGTCCCAGACGTGCGCAGATCAGTGTGGACGAGTTGCTGGCCTGTTGGAGAACCGATGAGACGCGGAGTGGTTTGTGGGGTCCGCTCAGCGGGCCATGTTGCCGCCATTTTCGGGTGGCCGTCGACCTTCGCCGCGATGCTGGCGGATGCGCAGTTCTCGAAGCTCCGTTCCTGCAGAGGCGGTTTTGGGGACATCGCCCCACGCCTTGCTATCTGTTGCTCGCAACGGCCACAAGAAGCGCGCGGCCGCGGCACGCCGCTGACGCACACTCCAGAACTGTCGCCCGACAGCAACCGCGGGCAGCGCGCCTCGCTGCCCCAGGATTGAACAGCCTCCCCACAAAGGAGAGGCTGAGACGCTCTGGAAGCTCAACGGGCGCGGGGCCCCCCTACCTGTAGCCCCCACAAGAAGTAACCGAACGCACAACCGCGCTTCGCCCACCTGCACTGCGGGTGGGGCAATGCCATGAACAGCAGACGTCCACGCGGCTAGCTTCCTGGTAATTGATCGTCTGCCCCCTTATCCTGATCGCTGGGCTGGTGTGTCCCGTGATCGTTTGCATCTTTCCCCAACCCGGTCCTTGTGTCCCAGCAGGAGGCAGGCAGCCATGTCCAGGCTCCGTTCGACCGCGCTGCGCCTTTCGCGCGCCCTGCAGGCCTCCCTGTCGGGCCGCGGGCAGATGGGCGGGATCCACACCTCGGCGGCGGCGCAGGAGCCCCAGTATGGGGGGTACATGAGGACGGGCCAGGCGGGGCATGACGCGGCCTGGGGGAGTGACCTGCCGCCAAGGTTCCTGGTGACCGGGGCAAGCGGGCAGATTGGGAGTGAGCTGGTGCCCCTTCTGCGAGAAAAGTGAGATCAGCCTGCTGAAACCCTTTGCTTAAATTGTCTTTCAAGAACAAAGCGAGAAAATGCGAGAGCAGCTTGCAAGTTCTGGCACCTGCTGGTGCGCTGCTTGCAGTGTGCTTTGCACTGCAACCTGGTAACCGTGGGGGGAGTTGCATCACCTTTGAGTTCCTTGCAAGGTGCCACAAAGCGCACGCATCTTCTGTTACGCCGGGGCTGGCACCTGGACTCTTGAATGACACGTGTTGTTTGTGTCGATCAAAGAACAGGAAAAGAAGGCTCGGTGGAAAACTGTATTTTTCTGATTTATGCACTGATTCCAACTGCCGATACGTCCAGTGTTTTGCGCCCACCTCGAGCCTGCATGCAACACGTGAATCAGTGTGTGTTGTTGGTCATTGGGTGCTGCAGCTGTGATGGAGGCTATTCAGTACACACGTTGTGGGGCTTACTGTTGGTTCTTGTTGCTTTGAGGAAGTGGGAGGGCAAAAATGCACGCTTATACACATGCAAATGAAGTTCATTCATATTGTAGAAGAGATACATGTTGCAGATCAGGTTGATTCTGTGAGTGCGGGAGTTCAACCAGTCCACGTCCCATCTTTATGGGATGGGGAGACTGTGTTTGTTTGTACAGCATGATCACTGCGTAACCCTGGAAGGCAGTGTTTTGTCCTTATTTGTCCAACCTTTCAGTGCCACTGTCTGCACTCCACATTTGAATCAGGCTAACACAGTTCCGTATTGCTACATCTGCACAGAGTTGGGTTTGACAATGTTATTGCAAGCGATGTGCGCACAAGCCGGGAGCTGTTGGACTCTGGCCCCTTTGTGTACTGCGATGTCCAAGACAAAGATAACTTGGCCAGGATTGTCCTGGAGAATGGGGTGTCGCATATTGTGCATCTGGCCACACTCCTTTCAGGTATGTTCATTTATGTGTTGAGCCAGTGGTTGGTACTCCAAATGAAGTAGAAGTACAGTTCCAACTTGCAGGACTGTGATCAGAACTAGGGGTTGTTGGGTGGAAATCTCCACACTGCTCATCCTCAAGTTGATGATTGATCTGTGAACACAACAGGGGAAGACTTCCAAATGGTAAAACACTGCCCATGCGCCTTGCAAGGCGATGACAGTCAGAGTTCCACACACAAGATTTGTCCCAAACGTGGATTCAAGTACTTGTTCGGTTTTCTTGAGTCACATTCAATTGCATTTAGCTACACAGAGTTAGGAATGCCTTCTCACTTTCAACACGTTGGCAAAAATACTGTTTGTTGCATTGCCTTTGATTGGTGACGGTACACAGGAAGGTCACTGTGGCTTATTGAGACTGTCAAGCTGTTCCTAACCATTCCGTGTTTCCTCACTCCTCCAGCCATCGGTGAAAAGAACCCCCAGTTGGCCTTGAGAGTCAACACAACCGGGATTCAGAATATCTTGGAGTTGGCCTCATCTCACAAGCTGAAGATTTACGCGCCCAGCACGATTGCAGTCTTTGGCGAAACAACACCAAGGGACAACACGCCAGATGTGACAGTAATGCAGCCCCAGACGATGTATGGCATCACCAAAGTTCACCAAGAACTGCTGGGTGACTACTATGCAGACAAGTTTGGCGTGGACTTCAGGTCACTGCGCTACCCGGGGGTTGTCTCTTCAAAGTCACCTCCGGTGTGTGCATTCAGTCTTACAACTGTTTCAAGCTGCCTGGCTGACTGAAGCACAACTGCCAATCACCCTGTGCTGTGACAGGTGCTGTGATCTGTTTCAAAGGGTAGTCCTCATTCTCCCTTCGAGTCCAAGAACTCTGTTCCCTGCAGTTTTTTGGTAATGGCAAGCATCGCGTGCCTGCGAATCTGCCGATGGATTTGCTGCATTTGTGCCCTGTGCCACACACTTTTTCCCTTCCTATTTTCTTGATGATTGTGTGTCTTGAAGCTGATGTAGAATTTTGGTGTGTATGATTGTCGCATATTGTGCCTTACAGCCTGTGGTTTGCTGTGATTTGCAGGGTGGGGGCACCACTGACTATGCAGTGGAGATATTTTACGCTGCACTGAAGCATGGCAAATACAATTGTTTCTTGGTAGGCCAGTTAGGTGTGGTGTTGTGTTTCCTTGTTGTTTTGTTCCAAACTAAACATCCAAAATGGGTAGGCTGCCTTTGATTGTTTTTGGCGATGTCCACAGATCATACCCAAGCAGCTTGATGCAATCAAGCAGATGCAGGGCTGCCTCGCAGAGTACTACCAGCAGCCGCACCACGATTATAAATGTGTGCATTCACAATATGCTGTCCCAAACGGCACACAGCACCCTCAGCCTTTGAACAGCGTGAAAAACTGGGGTTGTCAGTGAGTGTTCTGCAGATGTTGCCTGCCAGGACATTTGGTGTCCAGACCTGCGGAGGTTAAAGGTGGCTGACTTGTGCGATTTCACCCAGCAGAAGGTTGTTGCCATGGCAGGGTGTCAGAGCACACAACCCTCACCTGAACTTTTGTCATTCGTTTCCAATCACTTGCTGTTTCCATTGTTACAATGGCTGTGTCGCTTGACAAGCACCTTGGTGGTGTAACATCATGAGAATGGCAGCCAGTTGCATATTACGCTTCATTCCTGCCAATGCCCATATCAGTGTGTCCAATGGAAGCACCATTGCTGCAACCAAAGTTCTATTGCAGGCATAATCCCATCCCCCAAGGTTGTTTGAGACTGTTCATTCTCGTTTCTTTTCACCAGCTTTTCCCCTTCAGCCAAGTGACTGTTGAGGATGGGCAGTATGTCTGCACCTTTTATTTCTTCTCACATGAATATGCAACAATCTCATCACGTTTACAAGTTGCTGGGGGCAACCATTACTTGATAGAATATATGTGTGCCTTGGCTATCTCACAGTAAATGCACGTGCTTGTGGCTTCTGTCCATAGAAAATGCATCAAGAGTCAACGGAACATGTTATTTCGTTGCGTACCAACGAACCCTCAACACGGTGACAGCTTGGCAATTCATCCCCTAAACGTTACCAGCACTCTTGACCTGCACTTTAGCTTTACAGCAGGGACTGGGGAAATAGAACACCCTTGAAGAGAGCTCTGCCTTGCAAGTATGAACATGTTTTGGTGTTTCTTCACAGTCTGAAGACATGGCCCTCCCTATGATGTACATGCCGGACTGCTTGAGAGCCACATGGCAACTGATGATGGCACCAAAGGAAAATCTCAAGCAGGTGAAGATTGTTTTGTTACAGAAAGGGGGGTTGAACTGAACTCAGCTGAGCTGCATTCCCTGCATTCAGTGTGCTCAGTGCATAGCAATTTGAACAGAGCGATGCGCCGTCCTTTTGTCCTTTGGTTGCGCCGTCCTTTTGTCATGTGGCTCGCTTTCACACACTTCCGACGCGCACACTTATGACCCGCGAATTGTCCCACAACCAGTTTGGCGACCCGAATATGAAAGAGCTGGGAGTCTCCTTTGGTAAAGAGAGATGGATATCATTGTAAATTTCCATGGTTTGTTCAACCATTTTTGGCAAAATACTTGGGCTCCTCTGCCCACATCCTGCGCAATCCGTTCAATGGCATCTGGTTGAATAGCTCCACAAACCCAATGGATGCATGGTGATAAGGATACTCTTGAACCACTCCCTCTTGTGCACACCACTTTTGTGGTTCCTTGGATTGCATGGTCCTACACACATCGGAACACAAGATCGAAGGCGTCCCTCGCATTTGCGCCCATTTTTTGAGTCCCCACACAATGTTTGCCCCTTCTGCACCCGTCATTGCCTATGCCCTTGCCCAAATGGTCGACATGTAAGACAGCCCCCAAACCAATCTTGCTCATATTTGTAATCACCGTAAAGGACTCAGAAGAGGCAGAAGAGGGAATAGCACATCGAACAAAAAGATGGCACAAGAGAGAAAGAAAGTATTGCCATTGTTGTAATGAGGGATGCGCTTAAACATCTCGTAAAACCACCAATTCTAGATCCCCCTACCAAATGAAGCAAGCGAAATAGTTTAGACAAACACGAATTTGGTGCCATCCCGATTGGTTCATAAGCATAAGAGCTTGCAAGAATTGAGCCAATGTGGAGTCAGTAGGCTCTTGGCCAAACGCCATCAATATCACCCTAAGATACTCGAAACAATCCTTGCAAAATTGATATTTATATGCCTCTGAATGGGGCCACCAAACCATCATTTGGGTGTGCCACGATACCTCCCATGGAGGCCACCAGGTCCTTGCATGCTTTCCGCTGCACGCGAACACCGGCCATCCACTTCATGCGCACCCATAGCTTGCCCCTCCTCCACCTCAATCGGTGGATGCTGCCCTCCTTCCCCGCTGGTGTCGCCTGGCAGATCCACGTGCTCGGAACAAGGAGCGCTCCCACTCCCACTCCAAACGTGGTGGGAACACCATTGTCGTTGAACTTGGCCGCTCTCAAGCACAGGAAGGAAGCAAGACCATAACAAGATGCACTGCAGGATGAGTGTACCAGTTGAGTAATTGTACATGCAAACATGTTCATTCCATTTCCCCTTCCACTCCTCCATGTGCGAGTCACAATGACACCATCGCCATATTCACCGCACCACGTTCCATCATTAATCTCCATATGTCACACAACCACTTATTAATTGTTCTTTCGCCCTCACAACAACATGTGGCATGGATTGCCACTACAATGTTTTTCATCCTGTTGCCTTGAGCGGATTTTCAAGATGTACCTCCCCATGAGGTGCCAACGGGAACATGAGATCCCATGTGTAAGGTCAGATAAGCTACATGTGGTACCTGAAGAAGCATTTATTGAGTATGCTAGTGATGCAAGCACTGGCAAATTTGGCAAGTGTCGTTGTTTTATGCTGTGTCCAAAACGAACCAAACGAGAAAGAAATGCAGATTTTGTCTTTTCAAAAGACGATTAACAATGAAATAGGAAATGAACGTTTTATGTTGTTTCAGCTCGTTTTATGTGTGTATCCAAATACTCTGTATTTAGGCATCGGGAGCCCCTTGGCTCGAAAAAGTTCCATTTCAGGTTGCAATTCAGGTTTTAGCTTAGGTCTTAGGTTTCTGGTTGTAGATTAATACATATAAGGAACAGGGGTCTGTAAAGACGCAATAATTGGACTTTTTCTCAAAACATGCTGCAAATGCGCAAAAGTTGGACTTTCTCTCAAAACATGCTGCAAACACAAAGACATAGGCTGTAAATGCATCACGTGGCTGGTATGCTTTATGAAAGCAAAGCGGGCTGTAACCTCCCGCCAACCGTGGTGCTCATGCATGGGACTCCATCTGAGAATTGCATCCCAAAGAAACCAGTCAGGGAATTGTGTGGGTGGCAGGCTGCTGCTCACCTTGTATAACGGGCGAAGATTGCACATTGGCTTGTTATGCACTATAGCAGACAGCTACAGTGGGAAACACCTTTGATTTGTATCAGTACCTTAATTGAGTCTCCATCTGCCCTCCTGCTGGTACCCACCCCCATCCCTGAATTTTTGTTGCACCACATCATTGTATTGATGCACCTGAGATGCTTGGACGGCCACATGCAACAGATGCAATGTTTCGATCCTGTAACTGTATTGTGTTGGAGCATTGTTGCTATGTGCCACAGTTTTCGCCAGCATTTGATTTGAAAGTTCAATCGTTCAGTGCGCTCAGTGGCTGAGATATGGAGTTCATGTCAGTGTTTTGCCGCTTTTGCTCCTGTGCAATTTCTCTTAGCACAAACCCCCAGGCTTGCTTGCTACTGCACTCTGTTAAGACACAGTGCACACTTGAATGTTCTTGCAGACGACCTACAATGTGACAGCCATGTCCTTCACGCCCAAGCAGCTCAGTGCAGCCATTAAAAAGCTCATTCCCAGCTTTGAGATACGTCACATGCCAGACTATCGTGAGGACATTGCCAGGACATGGCCTGTCTCAATTGACGACTCGAGTGCAAGGAGGGATTGGCACTGGGCGCCTGAGTATGACCTCGATGTGAGTTGCTTGATTGGATTC
Organism: Ostreobium quekettii; assembly: GCA_905146915.1. Lineage (NCBI taxonomy): Eukaryota > Viridiplantae > Chlorophyta > Ulvophyceae > Bryopsidales > Ostreobiaceae > Ostreobium > Ostreobium quekettii. Next base: position 150,688 of record CAJHUC010000294.1, read on the forward strand.
TCTGGTGCTTGATGCTGCCAGATCTTCATTTCTGGCTGCCAAATATGTTTGTGCCCAGTGCCCGAGTCCTAGAGCCCAGAGCCTGCAGTGATACGGGTGTTTCTCAAAGAAAGGAAGGCATATCATATGGTGAGCGGCACTGCCATCCACAGCAGGCTACTTGGTGGGACTATTTGTCCACAGAGGACAAGATGATGCAGAAATGCCTACATCGCAATAGGAATGTTATGCAACACATAGTGTCCCGTTGCCCCACTGTAGCTCCTTGCCCCAGACACCATGTGGACCCAGAATTAGCAACACGAGTGGGTCTGAGGAGTGCGTTGAAACCAGGAGACTTGTCATGAAATGGAGCTCATCCTTTCAGCAAGAACGGGCTGGGTTCTTTCCACTCTGTGGTGCCAAAGTAATCATCAGCAGCGAGAGCGCAGCCAAAGCAAGCAGGATTTGACAATTTCTGCCATGTGCCTATATGGCAAACGTGCCGACGTCTCGAATCTCATTGCCATTATGCAAAACGATATGACCTGAAATAAGCACAGGAAAGATGCAATTCAACAGAGCGGCATCCCAAAAAATGCAAGAAAACACCTCATGGTTATCTTAATTCACTTAGGAATCGCTGGATCTGCCAATTTCTGCCATGTAGCTATGAGACAAACGTGCCGACGTCTTGAATCTCATTGCAATTATGCAAAACGATTGTTGTTGCATTCCTAACAACTAACCAGCACATTGCTTATTTGAGTGTAGTACATGTTTCTGCTGCCACTGACCTAGAGCTTAAGGAAGATGTGTGCCTTTGATTTACGATAATGCGGTGCCAAAGAGCGCATCTGAACGAATCCTCTAGAAGAGTAGAGTCCCAGTCTCCTCTGATATCGAAGGGGGTGTTGCATCTCCCACACAACGATGCAGGGAGTTTTGGGAAGAATAATGGGGCGTGAGGGGTGAGGGGTGAGGATCCACAACAATGACGAAGATGTGCCTGAGGGTTATACATGACACATGTCAGTGTGTGTCCTGAGTCCTGTGCATGCCATATATGTGTGTGTGTCCAGGCCATGACCGAACACATGATGGTTGAATTGGAGGCGCGCATCAAACAGCAAGAGCAGGCCCAGCAGGCGGGTTTCACTGGCAGCAACGAAATTTTGGACAACGTGGCTGTGGCTGGTGCGCAGCCATAGGCATCTTGACGTGGCTCTTCATGGATTACTTCCGTTTTTTTGCTTTCAGGCCAGTTTCTTATGAGAATTTGCGATTGCAGTTTGCAAGGAATTCTTGCAAGGAATTTACTTGGAGGGAAAGGGTGGAACTCCTGAATGGTACTGTGTAGCATTTTTATGTTAGGAGGCTGAAATGGTGCAGGTGTGGTCCTGCGGAGAGGTCTGGCTGAATTCCATTACGAGCAGGCTGGGTCGATTAGGTTGCAGACGGCGTGGCTTTGGTGGAAGCGTGCAGATTGCTGGCGCATTCAATTTCACGCTGAGTTTTATTCCCAGGGGGATTGCCACCCACAATTTGTGGAGATGTACATCACTGTACCAATGGCTGTCAGAAATAGGGCACAAGGGGTGATGCGGGCATCAACTTCCGGATGCTCACAAGCTGGGAGATGTGGGCAGCACTTGTGCTTCAACATGCAACGGGTATTTTGTTGGTGCGTTGGGGGAACATGGCTTTGGGGATTCACATTCGTGCACTCAGGTGGAGAGGATGCTGGTGGATGGTATTCCAATTGTTCTGCATTGATTTGTGTGCGGAAATTTGACGCTGTGGTGAAAATTGCAAACCAATTAAGCATAGTCTGTAACTGAGGGTGACACTTTGAGCCTGCAAGGAAAAAAGTGTTGCAGGCGCCTCTGTTGCAACAGTCGGTGACACCTTCCCGCATGGCAGGACTCTTTGCGTTCAGCACACTCAGGCTGCCGACTTGCAGGGATGGGTGGCTGCCACATGAAGTGGCATCCAACTCCCACTACCATAGGGGCTTTGACATGTTGACGACCCGCTGTTCAAGGTGTTGCACACGATGTGACCATTGTGCGATGCACGTGGGAGCCTTGGTCATGTAGAATGCTCCTGGTGACAGAAAAATAGTCTGTGTCCGTGAAAGGATAGTTGTATAGCGGATAGTTGTATTCAAGATTCCAAAATATAGCACTGGTCTGTCGCGTACTTTGATGTTTTACCCATATTTACTTTTCCCATATTTCACGCCTTCTAATTTTCAACCTCTGACCGCGATTCTTGCCGGCACGGTGTTCATGACGGTGGCCTAAAATGCAATATTCAGCATTGTATAAGTTCCGTAATATACGGAACACATATGAACAAAACAATATGTAGGTGTACATATTCGCTATATTTGAGTACAATATTTTGAGTACTGTTATCACCGGACAAAAGTTTACAAGAACCACCACGGTGGGTTCCAAAATGCCCCAGCCGGCCCCACATACTGCCACCGATCGCTCGGGGCAGACGCAGTGTGGATTGGCTGGGGCGCACAGCTGCAGCCTGGTGGTAGCAACGATAGAGGCATGCAGCATCACTATCGCTGCAACAGTAACACTGCAACATTATCACTGCAACCGTTCCCTGCATGCACGGCTGCAGTGGACAGCCATAGCCACCAAGGCAGTAATGGGCCCTGCATGCCCCAGCCGGCCCAACACATTGCCACTGATCGCCCGGGGCAGACGCAATACGGACTGGCCGAGGTGCGCAGAAGCCGCCCAGCAGCTGCAGTGACGGAGGCATGCAATATCACTACAACACTGTTATTGCAGCAATTCCCTGCATGCACGGCTGCAATGGACAGCAGCAACCACCAAGGCAGCATAGACAGGCGCAAACCCCAGCTGGCCCCCACACATTGCCACCGATCACTCGGGGCAGACGCAGGACGGACTAACTGGGGCATGCACAAGCTGCCTGTTGATTGCAGCAAGAGGCAAGACAACCATGCAGTAACCAACATAATAGTACTCACTGGCTGGGGCGGCTCCACTCCCCACTAAGCCCATGTGACGTTGCATCCCCATTGCTTCCACCGCTGTGTCCCTTGCCTGGGTTAGCTCACCACTCCCCCTGGTGCTCCGCAACTTGAGCCTGCGAGGGCAACCTGATGAGCATTGACAATAGCAGTGCCACAAAGAAGGGGTGTGCCATATCCCATTGGGCAAAGCACACGGACTGCTGCTGACTAGGGGAAACCCCCGCCATCGTGGCCAGCTCCCCCCTCCCCCCATGTGCCCATCCACTTGAGCTTGCAAAAAAAAATTATCATGCACAACAACATGGTCACGCATGGGGTCCATGGACCAAGTTGGAGACACATGGAACCGAATGCAACAGGGGCAGTCAGGTAGAGGGCAGAGGTGAGCCGTTGAGGAATGGGGACGGACTAGGAACGGGAATGGGAATGGGAACGAACTATAGTCCGTTTCTATTCTTGGGCCCACGGGCCCAGGAATGGCTGAGGAACGGCCCGTCCCTGAGCTGGAATAGGGTCAGGACAGATCTGGAACAGTGTGCAGCCATCCCAATTTCTGGTCATACTACCCATGGCATTCCAAAGTTTATTCCAGGCCGTCCCAGGCCGTCCCAGGCCGTCCCAGGCCATTCTAGTGCCCGTTCCACAATCCATCCTGTGGTACATAACAATATCAAATTTATGTGTGTATTAATGAGAATGCGGCGATCGGAGTTGACATGCGGGCCACATGGCCCATGGTTCACAAACGTGGTGCCCCTCCCCCCATGCTATGCAATTTGTGCTTGTTGCAATGGGTGGCAAAACTAAGTAGACAAAGCAGCGGTTTGTGAAGGTTGGGGAGTCCCGTCCCCCGGCCCGGCTTCGCCAAGGCGGTGCTCCACAATGTCAGGCAGAGGATGCCCGGGACTAGATAGAGGAGTGCCCACAATGGCGGACAACACCCCCCAATGGTGAGGGCTCCAGTCGTGTAGAGATGGCGGTGGCAGGGGTAGGGGGGAGGTTCAGAGGGCGTCTGTTAGTGGCAGCGCCCCATTGCCGGGTTCGTTAAACTATAGGCATATGGTGACAGGGGACTTGGGGGACTTGGATCCAGAACCTAGTGCACAGGGGGCTCCAAACCTATGACAACCACCAGCTGTTGAGGCATCCGAAAAGCAGTCGCCGGCCGGGGATCCCAAGGGTGCGTCCGTCAGCGGTAGGGTGGGAGCTGCTTTTGTGCCGGTAGCAACACTTGGGGGCCCATTGACCGCATCGGGGGGTGCCCCTAGAAGCGGTGTTGGGGTGAAGTGCATGGCAGGCTACCAGGGTGGGAATGCACCCCCTGGGGCAAAGCAAGCACAAACGGAGGGAGGTGGTGGAGTGGGAGCCGCCTCTACCACCAATAGGTGTGTGGCCCCACCGTTGGGGCCTAGGCAGAGTGACAGCAAATAGGCAAAGCCATTGTAAGTGGAAGAGGAGGGGCCGCCTGGGGTCCCCGTGAGATACGACAACATTACCAGGAAGGAAGACGAACGTAACAAGATCGTTTGCTGCATATGCCGCAAAGGGATTTCCTTCAAGTTTTCATCCTTCTCAACTGCAGAAAAGCATATGGGGCACCACAAGGTCACGTAGTGGATGCGGCCCATTGTTTTGGAACTGGCAAATAAAGTGCAAGAGGATGGTGTTGCTTTTCCTATGGCTGCGTTTCTTGCATGGACGGCCGAGCAAGGCCACAAAGCGGGGGTTGCACAGTACATGGAGTAGGAAGCCTTTGCTATAGAAACCACCCCATGGCATCGAATGCGGCCAGAGATCACTCACTAGATCACAGAAAATAGCATTCAATTATATATCCATTGTTGAGTCTCCAAACTTCTGCCACATGTGCAAGGCACTCAACGGCTGCTGCCCCTCCTTCAGCTAGAAGGCCGTCACCAATGAAGTCAGCTATTACTATGTCATCGCATGCATTGTGCAATATGTTGTATTGTCCCATGGTTGTGGTGTGGTTACTTGGGGTTACACAGTTATTGATATTCTTTGGAGTGAGAATTACATAATTGGAAAAACGACCTATTATTTAGAGTTATTTAGTGTTGTTTTTTAGTGTTATCTAGAGCTTCCTAATTCCAATGCGCTTTTAAACGCCCAATTCCGTTAAGAAATAGCAAAGTTATGGCCTTTTGAAGTTATAGTACTTAAGGGCCAGGGGGTCGGGTGTTAGATGCTTGGAATTAGAGGACAATTGGTCGATCGTGGGTGAACGGTGGACGGTGAAAATGTGCCTAAATACACACTAAGTTGTCTTGTCTTGATGTGACTGTGATGGACCCGCGATCGTGCATCGCACATGCGATATGTGCGTGCGCATGTAGTGAATCGATATAACTCTCTTTGGCCCATTCTCTGGCCTCCCACGAGCAAGCAAACCACCGCCGCACTGCACCACCACCTCTCACCGACAGTAGGGCCCGGGGGTCGATCCCCATCGAGCATTGGGCTCATTGCACGCCCGCCAAATCGACTGCCCCGGATACGCCCACTGTCTAAGGTGGAGAGGGCCAGCCAACCTCCAATAGCTGAGTTGCAGGGCAGGGCGACCCAGCGCCTTTGAAAACTAGTGGCTACCAACGGGGCCACAACAATTGTGCTTTTGTGATATGGTCCACAACACACAATTATGTCGGTTCTCAGCCTGAAAGTGGTATTTTTGTTGGTGGGGTCAATGCACCATCAAGCGGTGCTGAAGTTGCAAGGGATGGAGGAGTGGAATAAGGTGCGGTTGGCCTTCACCTGCAAACTTTGGTACTCCCACATGAGGTGGGAGTATTTTTAATAACTATGCATTGGATAGAGGAGACGCACTTGCATGATGTTGCTAAGCAAGCGTTTGGAGACAATGCTAGTGGAGGCGGAGAGCATAACGGCTGAAGGTGAGGAACTATGGGCTATATGGGCAACAATGAGTGCCCATCTACCACTTTTTCAGATTGTTTCTTATTTTTAATATTTGTGTGGTGTAAAACACAGGGGGTAGTATGTTTCTTTGGTATTTGGGTTACTGGGAGGTTAAAGCATAATGGACAATATAATAGAACAATCTCATATGAAAGTAGAGTCCATTAGGGACTCATAGGTTCTTGAGCCACCTCCATTGGGTTAGCGGTAGAGGAGTTATTAATAGATATATATTTAGTACTTTAGACACCTTCTGCCAGACCGTATTGGGGGATGAGATATTATCGTTGGGCCCAGCGGCCGTATTGTCATGTGATCCGGGTAGAGGCCACCCCCTCAAAGGGGTGACCTCCTGTCAGACTGTAATTCTCCATTCTCTCGCCCACTCGCGCACCCCGCGGCTGCACCCGCAAGCTGCACGGCGCCGTGCACCCATTGCGCACACAGCCGCCCTGTGCCCAGCTATCCGTACACCTGGGCCCACACTGCCCACCCCGAAGGAGCGAGCGCCCCGGACAGCCCACCGGTCATCCGGCAGAGGAGGCCCATCCGGGCCGAATTGGGCGCCGCGGCGGGAGCCTCGCCCGCATAGAACCAAAAACCACGCCAGTTTGCTTTTGTTGTTTATGTATATAGTGGTGGTGGACCTGGCCGAAAAGGAGCTAGAGAAGTATGGGATGACAGGGTCATGGGCGTCCTTTGTTGTGGACACTGGGAGCAACGTCAGGTAGGCTATTAGGGGGGAGTTGGGAGTTGGTGGAAGTTGAGGCTAGGGAGCAACCAAAAGGCGGCATGGCAGATTGGTTATACTATGCTTGCCACCTACTCCATAATATGGTAACCCATGCCCTTACCCACCTATAATCCACACCATCCATATTGAAGGCTACCAAAAGTTGTGCACTGAAATAAACCAGTGAGATATGACATTGGTGTATATTGGTGTGTGTTGGTGTGTGTTGGTGTGCGCTGGGGTGTGTTGGTGCATGTTGGTGTATGTTGTTGTGTGTCGCTATGTGTTGGTGCATATTGGTGTGTATTCGTGTGTGCTACTATTACTATTGCTGTTGTTATTTAGTAAGTGTTTAATTAGCACTGCATATATGTCCTTATAATGGCAGGTTCTCCTTGCTGGTCAACCATATGCATGCAACACAAAGCCACCGCTGAGCTGCACAAGTAGTAAGTGGAAATAATAAGGAAGGAAGATAACATAGTTTCTAGCAATGATGATAGGGTGTATGTATCAAAGGTAGCCTCTGATAAGACGGATGAAGAGGGCAAGGTACCCATGCTGCGCAGGGTACTCCAGGTAGTCAACTCCATGGAGACTCGATGGAATAGTATTTTTTATATTACTAACTGTTGTGCGCCTAAGGAAGGCCATTGGCAAACGGTTGGGGTTGCACCCCAAATACAAGGATCCTATCAAGATTATATATTGGGGGTATTTAAAGGCCCTCCTCCCAATTTTGGCATATGTGAAGAGGTGTAGCAGGAGGCTCAAGGTGGAGGTATACTCTACGGGCTCCAAGGGCCTAACCAAGCTAGTGGACATCCACGGTTGTCTTATGTACCACTAGCAATGTAGACAACAAGGGGCCATACAATGGGTTGGTGCCATTTTGTAGTGATAATACCACAAACTAAAAGAGGGGCACAGTGATCCCACATAGGTTTGGCAGATGTTCTTTTGGCTATGGTGGATCCCACTGGTGAGCGATCGTCACTCATTGCTCAGTGATGGTGTTGTTGGTGTTTTGCATTGTTTGTCATTATATTGTCATTCATATAATTACACACACATGACATATGTAGAAGTAGTGCTGACGGGTTGCATGGTGTGTGTGCAGTGTGCGCTTGGAAGATAAACCTGCATGCTATATAACACTCCTGGATCCCATCAAGGAGAAGCTCATATTAGTGGATGCAATGATGGAGGACATGTCAGCTGAGCTGCTAGAGTTGCGCCTCAAATCTACAAAGGACATTGGGTGGTCAGAGGCATCATGGGAAGCAGACCTACCAACCATCCAGAACAGTGGACCGTGTGCAAGAAGCGGGAAAGCAGCATGGGACACAACATGTTTGGCATCAGTTTGGAGGACAATAATGATGGAAGGTGGGGTCAGAGCCCAAGGGTAACTTGTGCCGTAGGGCATAGCCGACGACCCTCCACTGCATTGGACAATACACTGATGGATGCCACATAGCGACTGATCGCGCAACATGTTTAGGATTTTTTAACACCACACTGGGGTTTGTGTGAGTTGGGTACCCCACAAGAGCCCAATGTGCTAGATTATTGGGTATGGAATAGTGCTCGATGGCCCATAGTGGTGTGGGTGGTCTGACCCATTATGTGTGTCTACAGTGAGTAGCATATCAGAACGCAACTTTTCATTAACTAGCCATACTATGCAATCTCGGTGGGCACCTTTGGGGGATAAACGCATTGAGCAACTCATGTTTTTGTTTAGCAAAATTGACTTGTAATTTTTTGGGATGACCTGGGCTTATCTCGGATTGGTTTATTGATATGTGTAACTTGTCTTAATTTTGCCCATGTATCCAATCTATACATTGGGCGATATGCATGTTGCCTTTGTTGCAAACTAAGTTTTTGTGCGAATTATGTCTCCTAGGGTTCGGTTCAGCTTTATGAATATTTCTTAAACATGTGTTGTTTTGCCAATCCCTTGGATTTGTAAGGGCCCCAATTTGCTTTGTCCATTCCTGGGAATGGATTGGAGTTGACCAGAATGGACAAGAATGGGGTTGTTCCATGTCAAGAATGGGCCCGTTCTAGGCAGCGGTGGCCCCAACCAAATGGGGTAGGAATAGGAATGGGGACGGTGTCTATTCCCAACCCAAGAATAGACCCATTCTTGTTCCCGTCCCAGTCCATCCCAGTTTGTTCCAGTCCATTCCTGGGCCATTCCCCAGGAATGGATTTAGACCCAATCTGCATCAGGCAGGCACAATGTTGGAACGGATCCATTCTTGTTCATGGACGGATCTGTCTCAACTTAGGAACGGATCAGCTCTTGAATAGAGGTGGCCACCCGGATCTGTTAATAGCGGACAGAGGTTAATTTCCGTTAATTTTCCGTTAATTAACGGAAAATAACGAAAAAAGACAAAAATTAACCAAAAATTAGCGGATTTTTGGATTTTTTGGGGATTTTTGGGTTTTAGTCATACTTATAGTTTATGGAATTCGCTATTAGAGAGTATGTTTGTATTTTATTTCAACCTATGCATACTAGATTTTCAACTAGCCGCAGTTGTTGTGATTTTTTGGGTTTTTTTTTCGTTTTTTTTGGATTTTTTTCGTTTTTTCTGAATTTTTCTCCCTTTTTCTTTAACGAAATTTAACGGACAGCTGATAAAAATTAACGAACCGGATTTAGCGGACTGGATGGCACCTCTGAGTGGCCACCTCTACTCTTGAATAAGAATGGATCCGTCCTTGTCCGTTTAGGTCCGTTCCAGTCCATTCCCCAGGAACGGACCATGCAAATTCTAAATCTTACGAGTTGAGGGGGGCCACTGGCGGACTATGCAAGTTTGGAAGGCAATCGTAAGGCCAAATTCATGCCCAGGAGATATATTTTGCACAGGACACCTAGCTTGCAACAAGGGCGACATGCACATTGCCCAATATAAGTTGGACACATAGCCAAAATTGAGACAAGTCCACACACACCCGTAGTCCAATTCGAGACAAGCCAAAGTCACCCAAAAAATTACAAGTTAGTATTGCCAAACAAGAACGTGAGCTACTCAATCCGTTCGTCCCCTAGAGATGCCTGCCGAGATTGCACAGTATGGCCGGATACCGAGAAGCCCCATTCTGATGCACCACTTTTGGCTGGCACACACAATGAGTGCCGGGCCACCCACGCCACTATGGGCTATTGAGCGTTGTTCCATGCCCAATAATCTAGTGCATCCTCCTCTTGTGGGGCACCTGGCTCACACAAACTCTAGAATTCCATTAAGGACTCTTGAACGTGTTGTGCGATCAACTGCTGTCTGGCATCTATCAGTGCACTGCCCACTACAGTGCCCGCAGGTTGGCTAGGCTCCGCGGCACACCTTGCCCTTGGGCCCCGACCCCCCTTTGCATCATTGTCCTCCTTGGAGCTGGTGTCAAACATCTTGTGTCCCGTGCGCTTCTCCCTCGACTTGCACATAGTTCGTTGTCCAGGATGGGGTGGCAGGCCTGCTTGCCCCGATGCCTTTGACCACCTAATATCCTTCACAAATTTAAGACACAACTCCAGTAGATCAGCCAACACGTCATCCATCATGGTATCCACTGATGCAAACTTGTCCTTGATGGGATCCAATAGCCTTGTGTAGGCCTGCAGTGTATCCTTCTAGGTGTACACTGCACACACACCATGCAACCCATCAGCACTACTTTTGACATTTCATATGTGTTTGAATATGTGAATGACACTACAGTGAGAAACAATGCACAACACCAACAACACCATCACTGAGTAATTAGCAACGATCGCTTAATGGTGGGGTATATCATAGCCAAAAAGGCCATATGCCAAACCCATGTGGAGTAGCTGAGCAACTCTTGTAGCTTGTAGAGCATATCGTTGCAGAATGGCACCAAGCCACTGTATGGCCCCTTATTGTCCACACCGGCCATGTTGTAAAGGAAGCTCCAAAAGTGCAATAGCTTGGTCAGGGCCTTAGAGCCCGTGGTGTATGCCTCGACCTCGAGCCTCTTACAGCACCTTTTCACATATGCCAAGATTGGGAGGAGGGCCTCGAGGTAGCCTCATTGTGTAATCTCGATGGGATTATCATATTCAGGGTGCAACCCAAACCATCTGTTGATGGCCTTCCTCAGGCGCACAACCCTTTGCAACATAAACAAGGTATTGCTCTATCGAGTTTCCACAGACCTAACTAGCTGGAGTACCTTCCGTAGCTTGGGCCTTCTGCCACCTTCACCCGACTCATCAAAGGAAACTTCTAATGTAGACACCCCCTCCTCATCACTAGACACTACATTGTTACCATCCCTTCTTCTTCTAAATTCCAATGTATTACATGGTAGTTCGAACAAAGGGATATCCTCACAAATTAGAAAGCATGGTGGGCCCTTTTCCAGCAAGAGCCGATGTAGGGTCCCTAACAATATTAATAAAGAGAAACGTTAGTATCCAATGAATTCATTATATCTCAGCAGGGGGAGCCCTAAGCATCAAAGAGAGAAAATATCATGAAGGCGAGAGTGAGTTCGTCATGTAATGTCCTGAATATCCACGAATGTTCTAAAATATCCCAATATATCCCATGCATGTTGACCAACAAGGAGACCCTGCCATCATAAGGACACATGCACACTGCTGATAAACAATTCCTAAATAGCAACAACTGTAGCAGTTGCAACATACATGAATAACCACTAATGTGTATGCACACATAGCAACACACACACAAAGACACACCAACATCATAACTTACTAGTCTATTATATTGCACAACTTCCGGCAGCCATCAGTATGGATGGCACGGACGCGTAGGTTGGTTAGGGCATGGTTTACAACGTTGTAGAGCATGTGGCAGGCACAACATGACTAATCTGCTTGACTACCTTTGGGTTGCTCCCCAACCTCATGTGCTGCCAGCTCCCCCCTAAAAGCCCGCCTGACGTTGCTCCCGGCGTCTGTGACCAAGGATGGCCACTGGACCATCATCCTATATTTCTCCAGCCCCTTCCAGGCTAGGTCCACCACCATTACATACCCAAGGAACAAAATCAAATATCACAAATAAGAAACAACACGACCAATTACTAATTTGGCAATCACTGTTGCCCATTCGCTGCACAATCTCTCACCTTCAGCCATGATGCTCTCCGCCTCCACCGGCACCAGCCCTATGCACCTGCTCCATAACCGCCACTGGCGGTTGGCATGGCCGTCATGCCGGTGCGTCTCCTCTATCCAATGTATGGTTAATAAAAAATACTCCTGCCGCGTGCGGGAGCGCCAAAGGTCACAGGTGAAGGCCGGCCGCACCTTATTCCACTCCTCCATCCCCCACAGCTTCTGTACCACCCAACGGTGTATAGATACTACCTATGACAACAATAGAAACACCACTTTCAAGCTAACAACCTACGCAGTTGTGTGTTGTGGACCTTATCACATGGACACTGTGACATGGCAGCTTGGGGTTAGGCAGTTATTGACGTTTTCTAGAGTGGGAATTACGTAATTGGGAAAATTGGCAAAATAGTCTTTTGTGAGTGTTATTTAGAGCTTCTTGGTTCCAACGCGCTTTTAAACGCCCAATTCCGTTAAGAAATGACGAAGATATGGCCTCCTGAAGTTGTAGTACTTAGGACCAGGGGATCGGGTGTTAGATGCTTGGAATTAGAGGACAATGAGTCGATCGTAGTCGAACGGTAGACAGTGACGATGTGCCTGGACGCGCACTTGACTTGTCTTGTCTTGATGTGATAGCGATGTACCCGCGATCGGGCATCGCGTATGCGATATGTGCGCGCACATGCTGTGAATCCGTATAACCGTTCTGGCCCACTCTCTGGCCTCCCGCGAGCCAGTGAACCACCGCCTCACTGCGCCACCACCTCTCGCCAATAGCAGGCCCTGGGGATCGATCCCCATCGAGCATTGGGCCCATCGCGCGACAACGGAAGTGACTGCCCCGGATACGCCCACCATCCAAGGTGGAGATGCCGGCTGACCTCCAACAGCCGTGCTCCAGGGCAGGGCGACCCCAACGACTCCGGAAACCAGCGGCTGCCGAAGGGGCCACAACAGACACCATAGGGCAATAAAATACACATTGCATGCATAACCATGCTCGCTCGAGTGGTGCATATGCACACACCTTTGCTGCCATGTGTGCCATATTGGAAATTTTCTACAACCATTGCTAATCACCAGAATCGTATCGACCTTACTGAAAAAGATGCCAAACCCCCAATTGTCAACCCGTCAATCCTTCAAGATAGCACAACAGGCCCGTATAGGGTAGCATTCGCGTGTACATTGCACAATGATGGCCAAATTGCTAATCGTTGTTAATTTGCAAAAGAATTAATTAATTAATTCTCAGCTTAAAGCCCACCCAGCCCCCACCCACCCATCCACCCATCACCATCACTTTCTTCTGAGTGAGTGCCAAAGGTGCCCTCCAAGGTGCACACCCAAAGATGCCTAGACATTTGGTAATGTGCAAGGTTGCAGTGATCGGGCCGTTGGGTCGTTCACCATAAGTTTAACCTTACCCCACCCCACTTCGTCAAACCCCAATTGTGAGGGGAGCCGTTTGGGGACTTGTACAATACGGGAACATCATTGTGTAATAGCATGGGTAGTCATTGTACTATTAGTTTCTGAGCCGTGCCAAATGGGCACGGGTTGTATAATAGATATTTAATATAGACGGAACGGGGTGTGAGATGCACACCAAGCCGGGCACCGTTCAGGGTCAAGGTGCGTGGGGCAGACCCACGGGGTGCGCCGCAAAGATTGGGCGAGAATGACACTGGGGTTAGTCAGGGTGACTCGCAGGACAAAATGGGGTTCACGGGAGGGGTTTGAATTTGAACATCTGAACATTACAAATTTGCCAATCTGGCATGTGCTGATTGGGCTGCCTAAACCCCGCCCTTGGACGGCTATTTAAAGCTGTCCCAGGTTGAACATTGTCATCCAAATTCGCTGCGGTTCTGTGCCTTTGTCTCCACGCTCAAACTTGAGCTGTTGCCCGACCAAAATCGCCGAGCAATCTGCCTCCAGCAGTTTTGCCCCTTACACCAACCCCACTCGCTTCCAATCAACTGGCAAGGAGGCATTCCACAATGCTGCAGTAAGGGCGCCAAGCTTCTTGGAAGTGCGAGGTCACAGCGATTGGCTTGTTGGGCCAATCGCTGTTGACTCAATTCTTCAAATTTGCCCCCCCAAACCCCACCCCCTTCCCCTGTGCCCCAAAGCCATTCGTTTTTAGTCCAAGGCTAGGGAGACACCACAAGGCGCTCCAAGGGGGCCGCCCATCCTACCTGAGTTGAAAGATCCCAGTGATCGACCGATCAGGCTGATCGCTAGGAACAGAGTTTTCAAATTTGAGCATGAACAACCTTTCGTGCGAAATGTCGTTAATGAGCAAACACCACAATTAGTGTGCAACATCTCGATTTCCAAGCAAATCGTAAAAATTGATAGTGTTCAAGACCGTATATCTTGTAGCACTGAAAAACATGTTCCACATTGACATCCACCACACTCCTAGGAACGCGCCCTGTAAGCAATTTGGATTGCAGCCCGCCACAAGCATAATACATTGTAGTTAAAGGTTTGATATAGTTCATGAGCGCTGCTTTGACGAGTTGACTCAACTCCCGGTGCCCCACGGGCGGCACAGAAATTGGGTGGGCTGCTGGCCAGCAAGTCCATTCTGACCGGCACACATGGGCCGGACACCATGCAACACCCTCCGGTGCCCAGTGGGTGGCACAAAAAATTGGTTGGGTTGCCGGCCAGCAAATCCGTTCTGACCGGTACACATTGGCCGGACACCATGCAACACCCTCCAATGCCCAGTGGGTGGCACAAAAAATTTGGTGAGCTACCGGCCAGCAAGTCCGTTCTGATTGGTACACATTGGCCGGACATCATGTCCGTGGTGGTGCATCACCCTCCGGTGCCCTGTGGGTGGCACAGAAATTGGGTGGGCTGCTGGTCAGTAAGTCCGTTCTGACCGGTGCACAGCCCCGACACTAAGGCAGTGGTCGCACTTTGTGACCACCAGTAACCGATGCGCTCTTTCGGCCAGAACAATCACCTATAAAAAAAAGCCATAGGCCCACCTGGTCCCACCACCCGGTGGTCACAATTTTGTGACCACCGGTCACCGCTGCACTTTTTTTTCTAACAAAATGTCACCCGGAAAAAAAGGCACTGACACAATATATTGAACAACCCACCAACCATCAGACGCTAGTCACCAGATCCGTGAAATCGCCGATTGGAATATTCCAGAGTGCCACGTCAGTCCCCGCAAGTGGCCGGCATCCAAAGACAGCACCGGCTACACAACAGCAACCGTTCCATCAACTGCCGACCCTCAGCACAGCCACAGCACTGTGGCAACACCACAAGACGCACAGCGGCAGTAGCATGGCGCCAAAGGGCAAGCGATCGGGCAAGGGGAAGGGGAGTGGAGACCCGAGCGCCGGCGGCCAGCGAGCACGGCACGATCCGCGCAGGAGGGGACGCCATGCGCGCAGCACCGCGGAGGGCGGCCTTGGAGGCCGCCCATCACACAATGCGCACAAGCCCGCAAGGGACGCGTGAGACCGCGCATGGATCATGCCAGGCGTGCCACCAAAAATGATAAATGCAGGGAGGGGCACGTTACGATGGAAGTTGGCGGGGCCCCATAAAGCGTTACCACCAATGGACCACCTTCCGAGGAGGCCGGGAAGCCAGTGCGAACCTATTAGCATAGTAATGACCATGCCCCTAATTAGGTTGCAATGTTTTGTGCTCAACATGGCAATTTTCAGCGAGTTTAGTATGACAGAAAGCGTGTGCGGCGTGCACTTTTCGACGACCGAAAATGGCTATTTCAGAGTCGTCATGGCAAAGACGTCGGCCGCAAAAAGCGCGTGCAGCACGTGCTTTTGGCGACCGAAAATTACTGTTTTGTAGGCCAAATGGCAAAGCCGTTGGCCGCAAAAAGCACATGTAGTGCACACTTTTTGGCGAACAAAAATTGCTATTTTTTAGGCCAAATGGCAAAGACGTCGGCTGCAAAAAGCGGGTGCTGCGCGCACTTTTCGTTGACTGAAAATTACTATTTTGGAAGCGAAATTGCAAAGACGTCGGCCGCAAAAAGCGCACGCAATGCACATTTTTTGGCAACCGAAAAGGGCTAATTTATTGGCCAAATTTCAAAAACGTTGGCCACAAAAAGTGCATGCAGCACGCGCTTTTTGTCAACTAACAATGGCTATTTTGGAAGCGAAATTGCAAAGACGTCGGCCACAAAAAGCGCATGCAGCGCACGCTTTTCATTGACCGACAATGGCTATTTTGGAAGCGAAATTTCACAGACGTCGGCCGCAAAAAGCCCACGCTACGCATGCTTTTTCACAAACGGAATTGGCCACTTTGGACACATTTGTGAGTAGTAAGGGGCGACGAGCACTTTGCGTTACTTTGCTTTTTGGTAGTTGCTGTTGCATCTTTCTGACATTCCTTGCTCCTTGCTCCGAAAAGGCTTCCAAGGCTGGGGCCGGGACCCTGGACAGCCACGTGAAGCCCGGCCCCTTTCTATTCCCAGGGGAACAGCAGCAACTAGGGGAGCGGCAGCAACCAGTTGAAGACACCCCTGGGAGCGCAGCTATGGAGGAGGTGGTCATGGGGGAGGCACGGGAGGGCGGAGATTTGGTGGGGGTTGTGCAAACACCCGAGGAAGCTGCCCCCGAGGAGGCTACCGCTGAAAAGCCCCTTGATGAGGAGGTGACCATGGGGGAGGTGCACGAGGGAGGAGAAGGGGAGGGTGGGCCACAGGCTACCCCAAGAGTCGCGCCCTCAGTAGCAGACGTTGAGGAGGGGGGTGTGGGGGAACCCCAGGAAGGCGGAGAGGGGGAGGGTGCAGAACGGGGAGGGCCAGGAAGGCATCGGCAAGGAGCGGGTCCACACCCCTGGGGAAGAGGGCGGCATCCCCTCCCCGTCGAGTCCTGGGACTTCTGTTGGGCCCCCCTTCACCCAGGCTTTAGAGGGGATGGATCCCCAGGTGTGGGTGGACAAGTTGTGTGATGTCCAAAAACCCGAGTACTGCCTCAGGAGTGACGTCACAGCCGAGGAAGGGGAGGACAAGGAGATGGTGGCATGCTTGGGGTGTGGGGTGCATCGGGTGCACCCTGTGTGTGGGTTCCAGGTGGCATGGCGGTTGGGCGTGATGGAAGGGGAGCTCAACACGGGGGAGTTGTGTAGCGAGGAATGTGCCATTCGCTATATCCAGCATTCGGCGCGTGAAGGGACGCCACAATGGGTTGCGGCAGCTAAGGGGTTTCTGTCAGCCTTGGGACCTCTTGTCCATGAGGCAACCCCATTGTGTTCCCCCGTACCCTTGCTGCCCCCCATCCCAACTGCGGCAACTCCACTTTTGGCGAGTGGGGTTGTACGCGAGGGCACTGCGGGCGAGGGCACCAGTGGGCCCACGGTGGCTCCACTTTCTGTGGGGGGGGATGCGGGTGAGGGCACCAGCGGGCTTCCCAGCCTCCTCGGTGGCTCTCTCCCCCCCCAGAAGCAAGGGGATGAGTGTCCTGCTATGAAGCGCCGTAGGGTTGCCAAGGCTGGTAGGCCCAAGCAGGGGAGGAAGAGGAGGGCTGAGCAGGAGGGTGAGGGTAGCGCCAGGGTTGAGAGTGCTCCTTCCGCGGACGACCCCATCCTTGGCTACAACTTTGAACGTTGTCTCCGTGTCCGCCCCCGGGTAGAGGGGAGGGCTCCCGAAGAACGCTCGGGGTGGAGGCGGCTAGCCTATGGGGGTCTGGAGGATTTCGTGCACCAGGTGCATGGAAGGACGCTTGCCTCGGAGGCACTGGAGCTGCAGGCGCCTTTCATCAGCCTTTTGGGGGGTTCTGCCGCCTTCACGTCCAAGGCTGACCCCTCCCGCTACAATAATAGGCCCCCTGTCCAACTGCAAGCCCAGGCCTTTGTGGAGCACCATGTGAACACCTTTATGGCCAATTTCAAATTGTTACGCGCACCGGCCTGATGTGGGGGACGCCCTACTACTGGCCCTTGGTGTGGGGGACGCCCTGCCCAAGATAACTATCCTCAACCCATAGCAACCATTCTAGGTATTAGGATACGGGAGTAGGAGGGGTGGTCCCGCCTAGGTCTCCGTAAGGACCTAGGTGCCCGGCGAGGCGGGTCCGCAGCTCAAAGAGGGCAGGAACCCCGCACCCACAGACTTCACGTATCATTGGTTTCGGAGCCACCTGGGGGTGGCTACCACACTTCCGCCTGGGCAGACGCGCAAGCTCGGAGCAGCGGGCTCCCTCCCCGGCCTCCCTCCCCGGCCTCCCCCATGGAGGCCAAGGAATTGGATCCTGAAGCCCGGAAGGGCAGCCCCGCATCTTCGGGTGTGGAGGACGATTCACCCCGGAAGGGGACGCCGACCAGTTTGGGTGGCAAAGACGTTACAGCCCGGAATGGGCAGGGAAAGGAAGAAGTCCGGAAGGACATAGCCGGACCATCGGCGCCACAAGAGGAGCCGGAAGGAGGCGACCAGCCGATGGCCGAGGCGGAAGAAGCTCCAGCAGAGGAGGTGCCAGAACCGGGTACAGTGGCGGCCCTACTACAGGCGCCGGGCATCATGGAGCTTTTGGAAAAGATGGCGGCTATGGCAGCTCAACAAGCAAGGGCGAATCAGGACGAAGAGACCGCTGAGAAGTTCCTCGCCCTCGAGATCGAAGCGGACAAAGCAAAGAAGGAAGCCCGCAGAAATGAGGTCGCCATGCGAAAGGCGAAAAAGCTGAGCCGCCAAGCGGAGGAGGCCAAGACCTCCGCTGAACAACATATCGCCCAGTTGAGCGATCGCCTACTGAAGCAGAAGCTGAGAGCTCAGGAGGCGGAAGAGAAGGTCGCTCAACAGAAGAGACGGCCCGAAATGGGCACTGGTCCATCTGAGCCGCTGCCGAGGATTCCAGAAGCAGAGGGCGACTGGAAGGTTGTCGGCAAGCAGCGGCCCAAGCAGAAGAGCCCATCGCCAGGTGAGACGGTGCCAAAAATTCGGACGAGTGAGCAAAAAGGCCGGAAGGTCCAGCCCATTGGGCAAATGGTGGAGATCGGAGGCCGGAAGGTCGAGACCCATGAGCCAAGGGTCAGATCACAGGTGCATATAAGGACACGTAGTGAGCCAGAGCAGAGCAGTGACGAGTCGCTCATGGAAAGTGCTCGTGTTGTGTGCGGCCCTAGTCTGGAAAGGCCGAAAGGTCATGATTGGAGTCCCCGGAGACCCGCATTACCAGAGTGGGGACCGGAGGAGAGCACCAGGGTGCTGAAATTTATTCCGGATACTGGTACGCCATATAGCCGGCAACCACCATGCCGTGCTATGTGGACAAAGTTCCACAGTGATCTTGTGGACGAACTGGACGAAGGCTGGCAAATGGCCGCCGAACATTTTAGACAAAAATTAACCACCGCAAGATTAGTGAGAATCCAAAGGTGGTACAGTCCTGGGATGGCAGACCAAATAGCCAAAGAGGACCCGAAATGGCCTGAAAAAATGGCTTTCGCCCTCAGGCACATCCCTGAACCATGGGACTCGAGCGAGGGAATGCCGGAAAGGCCAGATCCCAACGATCCCCAGGAGCGGTGGGCAGAGATCTCCGAATTGTCGTTCTCATCCTGCGCTTCCCCGTTGCCGGGAGATATGTTGACGCGGGCGCAAGTGCATAGAATGGAAAAAGAGAGTTGACATATGCGAAATCAAGATCGATTCGCTCGTGCAAAGAAGTTGGATGAAAGGAAGGCGCGAAAAGCCAGCCAGCGCAGAGAGATGAAAGCCTTTCGGCATGAGCGAGATCGGCAGTTAAATCCGCAAAAATATGAGCGGAAGAGAGCTCACAAACGCCAGCGCAAGGCTGAGATCAGGCGGTTTTTCGCTATAGGAGGCAGCCAAAAGGCACAGCGCCTTGAGGCGAAGCCGGCGGCCAACGAGCTGGATCCGGCCCAACCAGCGAAAGCTTTCGCTGAGCTTGAAAGGGCCCCGCCATGGCAAACGGCCAGATGGGCTGATGAGTCGAGTGGAAGCAATAGTGGTGTGACTCACCCCGCTCGATTCATCCCTCTACAGCCTGGAAAGGCATCGCCTCCAGTTGAGGAGACTCCAGTCCCCAAGGAGGCAACATCTTCTAAGGAGAAGAAGAAGCCTGAAAAGGCAAAGGAGCAGCCTAGAAAGGCACAGCAGCAGCTTGGAAAGGCAAGGGAGGAACCTCAAGGAACTCAGAGAGTAGTTCCAGGTAACATTGCCGATGCAGTGTCTCCCATTAACCTTGCTGTGAAAACACACTTGCGTACATGTGCAGAAGTTGGTGATTCTGCTAGACATGACGAAGTTGTGTATCTCGGTTTGGCAGGGGAGCCGGCAGAACCCATTCCTCAAGAGAGGAGGGAAGTTTATGCTGCTGTGCAAAGGCAGGAGACAGCTTTGGAAAAGGCCAGGGCAGAAGCTGATAAGACTGCTCGACTGCTGGCCGTGATGGGGGAAGAGGATTACGCCGAGTTCCTGCAGTTTCAGGAGTCTCGACGTGTAGGCCGACAGGCCAAGGGAATTCCCCCCGGCGAGAGCATTTCTGGACAGGAACCCAGTGGTATCAAATACCTGCCTAGGAAACCTGGTCCAGGATATCAGCAGCGCAGGGCGCAGCAGCTTGAAAAAGAGCTAGGCCGACCTCAAGTGCCCCGTGAAATGCCCCAAAGACCAGCTCCCATGGTGCATGCCCCTGTGATACAGGATGCCCATGGGTTCTGGGATACGCTGGGGGCATTTCATGACCCATTTGATGGTGTGTACTACAAAGGGTACTACCACCCACGGGGAGCCCGGGCACCATACAGAGCCGAGATCCCAGCAGCTGCACTGCAACGCATTCCCGCTAAACTACGCGGGTTATTCGATGCACACCAGACTGTGTTGGGAATCTACATGCCCGGAAGCCAGGAGGCGGCTACAGAATGGCGAGCTGTGCACAACACTAGCCGCAGGATGCAGGAGGAGGAGCCCGTAAGGGTACAGATAGGGCCTAGAGTGCAGGCTGGCCCCTTAGCGCCGGTTCGTCCAGTGGCTCAGCCAGGAATGGCGCCAAGACAACCGGCAATGCCCTTTACGATGGGCCAGACTGGGCCAAGGGGAGCGCAGCCTCTGCTGCCATCTACGCAGCAAAAAATACAAAGGGTGCAGGAGATGTCTCCCTTTGTTCAAGATCCGGCGGCCTATCGTGCTCCTCAGTATTATCAGCCCGGAAGGGTACAGCAGCCCAAAAGGGTACATCAGCCCGGAAGGGAGCAGCAGGCGGTCATCGTCCCAAGGCAGCAGGTGGTCCCAACACAATCCTATGAAGAGCCCTCCTATCCGGTGGAGTTGGAGGAGTTCGAGGAAATGTATGGGCACCCGCCAAGCTACATGCAGGCGCCTGAGCCCCAGTATTAGGAACAGCATGCTGCAGTAGCTGAGGAGCTGCCAAGGGCCATCGAAGGGCCACCACTGCCGCCAGCCGATTATGATCCCACGGGCCCCGGATACATGGGCCAGGGATACTTGACGGCGGCGCAAGGCGTGCCCTTTGCCCCTGTGTACTTACAACCCGAAAAGGAAAGTCAGGTGAGCATGCCTAAAATGAATACCTAAGGCATGAAACCCCCAAAGTGGAATGAGGATAAGCAGGCCTTGACAAAGTGGTTGCAAGAAATCGTGATGTATTGCAAAACCACTGTCGCACCCCAATCTCAATGGGGATGGATAGTACTGAATACTCTAGAGGAGTCAGTGAAACACGGCCTACTTGCACAATTGGGGCACCTGTGGGGGGTTACAATTGATGCAGAAGTGCTCTCGCAGCCAGAATTCCAACTATCATGGGAACAGTTTAAATATGGCATGGAGACACTTTATGATCATAAATGTTCAGACTTTGATATAGGGTCTGAAATAGCAGCCTTTACAAAGGCAGGGACCTCGGGTCCCAACACAATCAAATACATGCAGCTTTTGGAACAAATGTTTCTCAAGTGTGAAAATGAACTTGATGGCTTTTCCAAACTGCATGCATTACACAACGGACTCCGTCCGGACATCAAACAAAAATGTTTGTTAAATAAAGATGATGAGCAATGGACCACTTATGCCAGCCTGCAGGCTCATTTGTATAAAGTTGGTCCCACATATGACCAAGAATACAAGGCATATGGTGCTCGTCGAAATGAAGGCCGGAATGGCAAACCAAGCACGGGTAATCGAATTCCCTCTAATTGGATTATTCAAAAACACCACGCACTGAAAGTGGACAATCGGGGAAAACCGGTTTTGAATAACAGGCCGAAAGGTTGTGGGGGAATGATTTACAAACATTCTCGTGCTAATGAATCGCAGGCCCTGGGGGAGCGTGTTTACGAGCCGCTGGCCAACATACGCGACCCCATGGAAGGCAAGATGGTCACCGACAGGTCGCAATTACGCGATACTATGGTGGAGGTCCTCAAAAGAGCCGGCCGGTGCTTTAGATGTTTCAAACCATACACCGCCAACCACCTCTCATCGGGTGACTATCCAGGCCGAGGGAAGCTGCCCATGATGCCGGTACGCCCTAGCCATTCTGCAAAATCTTTGCACACAGTTTCACGTGCACTTTGCTTGGCCGCACGGAAACATAATGTCAACAGTGCAAAACTGATGCGTGCACCATGGGATATGCGATATAATGTGGCACCAGTGGTTCCAGTTCCTAAAATGAGCACTTTGCAAATTGCTGCCAATGATGTGGTGAAAATGTGTCACACACATGATCAATCGAGAACAACCCGGAAGGGGTTGCACAGTGAAATGGATCACTCTGATCGCATGTTGAAACCTGTGCACTTTAACCACATTCAATCCTTGGTTGCCAATAGACGCATGTGCTAACCCCAATGGGGATAACGCACTTTGTGTGCAATATTGTTCACGAGATACCAGTTTCTTGAAGAAACCCTTGTCTCACGAATTTGTGTGGATTAATCCACCTTTCAAGAATGCTGAGCCATTCTTAGCTCATTACTTTGCTGAACGAGCAAAGGCTCCCAAGCATGTAGGAGCATGCATTCTTCTACCCGCATGGCGGACTTTTATGGACAACCCTAGGTTGCGCCAGCTGCGCACCCTTGTCCATTACCCGAAGGGTACTCGGTTGTTCACACAACCGGCATTGGGTCAATCAGGTCGCCAGGAGATGCCTGGCATCCCCTGGCCTGTGAATGTGTACTATCAACCCCCTGAGGGGGCAGCGGGGCATCGCATTCGAGGGGTCTCACAAGACCAACCTCGTCTGACCTTTACCGGTTAGGTTGGACATCAGCCAACGTCCATCCTCTTTGATACGGGGGCGACTAGCACTGCTTATATCAACCCGACCTGTTGCCGTCGGTTAGGCTTAATGCCTAAACATCCGACATCCACATCTAATCGGCAGCTGCATCGCCTGAACCAACTTTGGCAACTGGCATGCGCTACTCGTCGTATTGTGGATCCAACGGAGTTTTCCACACCCCCACATGTGGACACTTCTCCATCTGAGGCTGAAGTCCTTCTCACGGACGGCTCATCCCTTCCTTCGTTGGGCATCGTGGATGTTCCCTTAACCATTCAAGGTTATAAGGACACTGCCTGTTGTGTCGTTATCGACCTCTCTGATGACTATGATATCATTCTCGGCGACAATTGGCTCTATGAGCATGCCGGTGTCATTGATTATTGCCAGGGCCACATCCGTGTGGTTTCCCGTGGCCGTGAAATCACTCTTCGGAGTTTTTCCCCCAATCCTCCGGCTCTCCCTTCTCCTGCTCGCTGGTTGGGTCATTTGTGTTCCTTGGGATATGCCCGTCGTGCCTACCAGTGGGGTTCTCCTCTCCGTTTGGTTTTGGTTCGCCGGGTCGGCGATCTCCCTGAGGGGGATGCACCAGGCCCTGCGGCCACCACAGGTCGGAAGACCACATCCCATGCGGTGAACCCAGCGCATATTACATCTCTCTTGGAGGAGTACAAGGATCTTTTTCCTGACGAACTCCCTGAGGGCCTTCCCCCAGATTGGGGGGTAGCTCTGACAATTCCCCTAGAGGAGGGAACTAAACCGGTAAAGCGACCAGCTTTCTGGTACAGTCCAAAGGAAATGGACGAGATCCGATCACAGGTCGATTACCTGTTGAGAAAAGGTCTGATTACGGAGAGTAGTAGTCCATTTGGAGCTCCCGTACTTTTTGTACCAAAGCCAGATGGCAGCCTCCGAATGTGCATCGACTATCGAGCACTAAATAAAGCCACGATTAAGAACAAGTGGCCCATTCCTCGCATAGATACCCTTTTGGATCAACTGCAAGGAGCTAAGATCTTTTCGGCAATAGACTTGCAGCAGGGGTATTATCAACTGAGGATTGATAAGACAGATTGTGCCAAAATAGCGTTTGTTACACCGCTGGGCTTGTACGAGTTTAAGGTACTACCTTTCGGACTCGCAAATACCCCAGCCATATTCCAGCAGACGATGCACCATATATTTGGTGATCAAATTGGCAAACACGTCGTGGTATATTTGGACGACATTTTGGTGTTTAGCCGAACTGCTGAGGAGCACATACAGCACCTAAGACAGGTGTTAGAAGTGCTACGACAACAGAAGTTGTACTGTCGTATGCACAAGTGTTAGTTCAATAAGGAGGAAATCTCCTATCTGGGACATGTGGTGTCTCAAGAGGGTATACGCCCAGATCCCGAAGGGATCGAAAAGGTTAAGAACTGGCCTGTACCACAATGCTTGAAGCATGTACAGCAGTTCCTCGGGCTGGCAAACTATTTTCGAAAGTTCATACAGGGCTATTCGAAAATGGCTACTCCCTTAACAGACTTGACCAAACAGAATGGCGAGTGGGAGTGGACTGCGAAATGTCAAGAGACCTTTGAGCATATAAAGGAGTGTTTAACCACAGCTCCCTTGTTCAAGATGCCAGATCCTGAGAGACCTTTTGAGGTCATAGCAGATGCCTCTCAGACTGCAGTGGGAGCAGTTCTGATGCAGGATAATCATCCAATCTGCTATGCCAGCAGGAAGGTCCTCCCAGCGGAGTTGAACTAAAGTGTGACGGACCAAGAAGCGTTAGCTTCTATTCATGCTGTCCAGTTGTGGAGGGGTTACCTTGAAGGGACACGCTTCAAACTGGTGACAGATCATTGTCCGTTAACTTATCTTAAGTCACAACCACAACTGAGCCGAAGACAGGCCAGGTGGTCTGAAATCTTACAACAGTTTGACTTTGACTGGGAATATCGCCCAGGGCGAAAGAACGTGGCTGATCCACTCTCTCGCATTCCTCCATCTCCCGACGAACGGGAAGCTAGGAGGAAAAGTCAACTGATTGTCTATGGCTTAAGAGTAATACACAAGCGGGGAGATAAGAAAAAGACGGTAGAGGCAGAAAATCTGGCCTCCAGGATCCGTCGGGCCTATGGCCAGGATCCCCAGCTTGCGTCTGTAAAACAGCAGCAAGAGATGCGCTGTACAGACGGGTTATGGCTGCGAGGCAAACAGGTATATATACCAGCCAGTCTATGGACTGAGATCTGCCAGTTGGCTCACGACCATCCAAGTGCAGGACACTTTGGTCAAGCCAAGACCCTGGACTTGGTCCAGAGGCATTACTGGTGGCCAGGAATGCGACGAGAAATACAACTATATGTTGATACTTGCCTGGTTTGTCAACAGGCCTCTCGTCAAAAGACCCCAGGCTTATTACAGCCTCTGGGCATTCCTGAGGAGCCATGGACTGAATTGTCCATGGACTTCATTACACAACTGCCAAAAACTAAGGGAGGTCATGATGCTATCGTCATGTTCGTCAATAGACTGACCAAAATGGTCCACTTTGCAGCCACGACCACTGAGCTCTCCGCAGAAGGAGCAGCTGACCTGTTGGTGCAAAATGTGATAAGGCACCACGGTCTCCCCTCTCAGATAGTGTCCGACAGAGACGTTCGGTTCACTTCCAGGTTTTACCGGTACCTGGCTGAGCGGTGGAAGATTTAGCTCAACATGAGCACTGCGTACCATCCGCAAACGGACGGCTAGACCAAAGTCATGAATCGGATTCTGGAGGATTACTTATGCAGCTATACGTGTTCTGACCATGACGCGTGGGATGAACTGTTAGCCATGGCCGAGTTTGCAATGAACAACTTGAAAAATAGTTCCACCCAAGAGACCCCGTTCTATTTGAACTACGGTCGGCATCCAAAGAGTCCCTTAGCTCTTGGAGTGCAAATTCGGAAGCCTTTGAAGGGCTATGACAATCCGAATGCCCGTGGCTTGGCAGTGGCCATTGATAGGGTGCAACAGCCTTACTTAAGGCATACTGGTACACCCCTCATGGAGGGCCTACCAGTTGTGACACGATTTGATCACCGTGTCCAATCAGCGCTGAAAGAGGCCAGGGCGTGCTTAGAAAAAGCACGGGATAGGCAATCAAAGCATGCGGACCGCCATCGAAGGGATGTGTCGTTCAGTAAAGGAGATGGCGTCCTCCTTTTGACACAGCATATTACCGTCAAACACACTGGAACTCGAAAATTACTACCGAGGTGGATTGGGCCCTTCACCATCCTCGACCGGATAGGTCCTGTTGCATATCGACTGGAACTTCCGGAAAGCATGCATAAGATACATCCGGTATTTCATGTATCAAAGATTAAGCCGTATAGGGCCAGTGGCAGAGTACAGCCACCTCCAGTTCCTATCGAAATCGAAGGAGAACTGGAATATGAAGTTGAACGCATCTTGGATAAAAGAATGAAAAAGCGCGGAAGGTGCCAAAACTCGGTAGAGTACCTTGTCAAATGGTTGGGATATGGACATGAGCATAATAGCTAGGAATCAGCAAAAGCAGTTGCCAATACACAGGAATTGGTTCAAGCATTTGAAAATGGAAGAACTCCTGTCGTGCATGTATCAACTGATCGAAGTACAAAACGTACACGGTGAAATAAGCTCATGTGTGATTATGCCTTTGACAGGTCCTGCTGAAGTGGGCCCAGAAGCAAACTGGGTATACCGGGCCCCGTACTCATACATTGTTCGGACATATGAACGCAATGTCCGCAGCTATCTTGAATGGGGAATGTCTGGCCACGGAGCAGCCATTGATCCAACCTCCGCGAGAACCCATCCGTGCTCGTGGGCGAGGACGAGGTCCATATTCGCGGGGTGGTCATGGTTGGGCAGCGGGTGGCTGTACGTATCGGGGTAGGGGATGTGCAGGGTGACCTGCATGTTCCACGTCTTTTCTTGGAACGGACGTAGGTTGGAAGGTCAGAACATTGCAGCCGAAGAGCTGAACGAAGAGTTTTAATGAGGGTTGTCAAAGGCCGGCAGGTCATGTAAAACAACCACTCTTTCTCTTCACCACAGTTTGCATACTGTATGTATAGTAATCGTGCAAAGTGGGCATGTGGCAAATCGCACAGCCAGTTGCCGTCTACATACATAATGTTTCTGCTCCCGTATCCATGCATTGGGATGAGGACGCCCCTCTTCTTGAGGGGGACGAATGTTACGTGCACCGGCTTGATGTGGGGGACGCCCTACTACTGGCCCTTGGTGTGGGGGACGCCCTGCCCAACCCATAGTAACCATTCTAGGTATTAGGATACGGGAGTAGGAGGGGTGGTCCCGCCTAGGTCCCCGTAAGGACCTAGGTACCCGGCGAGGCGGGTCCGCAGCTCAAAGAGGGCAGGAACCCCACACCCACAGACTTCATGTATCAGCGGGTCTCCGGGGGCTTTAATCATGACTTTTCGGCCTTTCTGGACTAGGTCCACATTAGAGGTGGCCACCCGGATCCGTTAATAGTGGACGAGGGCGCCCTCCGTTAAATATCCGTTAATTTAGTGGACCCTGCTCTCTCTGTTGCTGACGTGGCATGGATGGCAGCGGATGGTAGGCGCCAATCAGCGGACTCTGCGGATTCCGCCTAGGCGTTAACGGATATTCTCTAACGGACCGGAGGCCGCGTACCCCATCCGCTAATCTAGCGGATGATAGCGGACGTGTGTACCAAATCAACAGACGATAGCAGAGCCCAGGCAGCAAGTATTGATTTCCGAATCCGGGGATTGGGTTGATTGCCAGTGTGGCTCAGCCAGAGTCCACATACAGCGGACCTTGGCGGTGACTGCGCACATAATTGGTTGCCCTCTGCCATCTCTTGCCCCTGCCGCCCCACGAGCCACCATGGACCCAGCACCTGCTCGGCCAGCAGGTGAGGCATACCACGCCCACGGGCAGCATAGCCAAAAGCCTGAGGAATGCCCTAAGTACCGCCGACCTGGCGGGAAATGCCGGGCCGCGCGGGGGAAGGGGGGTCTCGGATGATCTGTTGGCCGAAAACCTGTGCATGGCCAGATGCAATCCGCTGGTGATGCACAGGCATAGCGCGCTATCCTGCTTTCTGGCCAGGGCAACGCCCTCAGTACCGCCTGCTGTGGCAGGAAATTCCGGGCCGTGGGGGGGTGTTAAAAGGGGGGGGTTCTCGTATTATCTGTGGACTTTGAAAACCTGGATGTTGGCAGATGCATTCCGGCGAGTGATACGTGGGCATAGTGTGGGCTTCTGCTTCTGGCCGCCTGCTTTACTAGAAAATTCTTCCCCCGGGGGGGGCGGATTATGTGTGGACTTTGGAAACCTGGTGGCATATGGCCGGGTGGGAAGATCATGGCCGGGGTTTGACTTCATTCCGGGATTTTGCCTGCGACCCTCACCAACTGTGTTGCAGGTGTTACCAACGCTGAAACGGAAAGCAGGCAGGGGCGCCTTCGACAGGTGGGATGTGTAGGTGCGGTGGACGTGTACCTCTGTGCAGCAAGCCTGAGTGCTGCCTATTGTGGCTGGGTGCTATAGGGAACATTGCGGGAAGTCGGGTACAATCGCAATCTTGATTCTAAGGCTGGTAATCCAAGGCTTGAATGCCTCTGGTTGGAAACCATGCATCCATTGGGGCACCTACTGTCCTGCGTATAAGTTGGAAATGTACTTAACATTGTGTGTGGTGCTGCAGCCTCACCAAGCTACGTCAGTGCAGATCCAGAAACCATCGGGAGGGGGATGGCGAGCGCAGAGGAGTAGCAACACGAACCCTCACTTGGTGAGTGGATTACCGTTTACACTTGCAGAACCGTATTTGTTTGTCGACTTTGGCGGCTGTGGTTGTGTGTGTTTGTCGGTGTGTAGGGCACTGCACCATTCTGGCATGGCCACCTCGTTGGTGGTAGTACCCGCCGTCACCTGGCAGGGGAAACCTTGGCAGTTCGTTCCTTCCATGTGGCCATGCATTGCACAAGGTGCACCATTTGTCGTTGCAATACCCATCGACTTTGCTTACATGCCACCAACATTATTTGGCAGTACCCGCCGCCACCTGGCTGGGGAAGTCTCACCACTTTGTTACTTTTATTTGGCTGCACACTGTACAGGGTGTGCTGTATGTCCCTGCAGTACCCATCGCCTGTTTTTCCTTATGTGGCATGACCACTTTGTGGCAGTACCCGCCGTCACCTGGCTGGGGAAACCTCAACACTTTGTCCAGTGGTGGAAGAATATGACACCCTGGCAAAGTTCCAAGCGATGTTGAAGAAAGAGATGACGGCATTGGTGAGTTCAGTTCTGATTTGTGGCCTTTGCCTTTGTAAATGTGTGCATCCAACTGCGGATAGTTTTGGCCGGTACCAAGTGTCCTTTGTGCCTTTGCATGCACGACTGTGCCTGTTGTGTATTTCGCCTTAAACGGCCGTCTCCTGGGATCACTTGGCTGCATGGGGTGCCTACTTTTATATCTTGTTTGTGTGACTAACAGCGTGCATATGACTTTTGCAGTTGAGGCATATGGTGAAGGCGCCCGAAGTCCATTCCTCGGGCTCATCATCCGAAGAAGATGCCGCACAGGCTGTGCAGCAGAGTTGGCTGGACGCGGCATCACCCCCACCTAAGGGACCACTATGTTTCCGACGATCAAGATGGAGAAGACGGGCCCCATGCTCCCCACTGCAAATGGACCCAGTGGAGGCTGAAGTCGAAAGGTGGTTTGATTTGAAATGGACACCAGCATGTGAATATCAAAAAAAATGGAGTGCTGGGGATTGGTGGGGCGAGAATCACACCAGCTTCCCCTTGGTGGCCAGGCTTGCACGTTGAATATTAGCAACACAGGTGAGTGGGTGAGTACAACTAGCTGTGCATATATACCAAAGTGCCCTTATGTGAAATATGGAATTGAAAGGAAGGAAAGAACTGAATACCTTTGGTTGTGTTGCAGGTTTCCAACGCTAGCAGTGAATACTCATTTTCCAAGTTTGGTTTCATTGTGATGCCAACTAGCTGTGCATATATGCCACAGAGCCCTTATGAATTTCACAGGCTGAGAAGTACTGAGTATTTTTGCTTGTGTTGCAGGCCTCCAGCGCCAGTAGTCAACGCTCATTTTCGAAGGCTGGTCTAATTGTGACGGCCAAGCGCATGGTGCTCAGGCCCGAGAACGTGGATCATTTGAGCTTACTAGGGTGGCAGATGGCAGAGAGTGGATGGTCGCAGCAGAAGCTAGCGCATCGACGCAAGAAGGGAGGGAAGGGAGGGAAGGGAGGGAAGGGAGGGAAGGGAGGGAAGGGAGGGAAGGGAGGGAAGGGAGGGAAGGGAGGGAAGGGAGGGAAGGGAGGGAAGGGAGGGAAGGGAGGGAAGGGAGGGAAGGGAGGGAAGGGAGGGGAAGGGAGGGAAGGGAGGGAAAGGAGGGGAAGTAGTGACTTTGGATTCCAAAGTTTGGATCACCACCGGTGACCACCCTCGTTGCCCCGGCGTGGAAACTGTGGAGTACCGCCGCAGCAAGGGTGCGGTTAACATAGAGATAGAAGATAAGATATCATGACTTGTAATATTCCGTTGTCCTGTGTTGAAGTGCACACCTTGAACACACTATGTTGGAGTGGTGGATGAACTTTGGGTATCATATAGATAGAAGAAAATTTTATTCAAGAAATGCGTCCCAACACAGTACTGCCCTGGCGTGGAAACTTCTGGAGTACCGCCGCAGCGAGGGTGCGATAGGCAGAGATGGAACATAACAAATCACGACTCGTACTATTCGTTGCCCGTTTTCATGTATGTTGAACTGTTGAACTTCGACGTACTATGTTGGAATGGTGGATGAACCTGGGGTATCATATAGATAGAAGAGATTTTCTATGAGGAATGTGTCCAATCGCTAACTGCAATTGGTTGATGGGCTTTACACTCGCTGCCCTGGCGTGGAAACTGTGGAGTACCGCCACAGCAACCCATCATAATTCGAGTTGCTGCAAAATGGAAACCCCTTAGCAACTTCGCCTCGACCTTGCCGTGGCTGGAAAGCAAGTATTTATGGGTAATAACGAACCAAAATTATTAATCAACGGATATTTTGTTGCGGACCAGACGCCGCACACGTCATCCATTAATTTAACGGCAGATAACGGTGAAGAAAAAGTGAGAGCCGGATTCTGCGGACGGCAGTACGGCAAATAGCGAACCGGATATTACCGGACAAATATCACACTCAGTTTTACGGACCGGACTTAATGGACCGGACGGCACCCGAGTTTGGCCACCTCTAGTCCACATACAGCGCGAGCGCTTTCTGTGAGCGACTCGTCACTGCTCTGCTCCGGTTCACTAGGTGTCCTTATGTGCACCTATGACCTGACCCTTGGCTCATGGGTCTCGACCTTCCGGCCTCCGATCTCCGCCATTTGCCCAACGGGCTGGACCTTCCGGCCTTTTTTCTCACTCGTCCAAATTTTTGGCACCGTCTCACCTGGCGACGGGCTCTTCCGCTTGGGCCGCTGTTTGCCAACGATCTTCCAGTCACCCTCCGCTTCCGGAATCATCGGCATATGCAACTTAGATGGACCAGTGCCCTTTTCGGGCTGCTTCGCTTGCTGAGCGACCTTCTCTTCCGCCTCCTGAGCCCGCAGCTTTTGCTTCAGCAGGCGATCGCTCAACTGGGCGACATGTTGTTCCGCGGTGGTCTTGGCCTCTTCCGCTTGGCGGCTCAGCTTTTTTGCCTTCCTCATGGCGATCTCGTTTCTGCGGGCTTCTTTCTTCGCCTTGTCCACTTCGATTCTGAGGGTGAGGATCTTCTTGGCGGTCTCTTCGTCCCGCTTTGCCCTCGCTTGTTGAGCCGCCATGGCCACCATTTTCTCCAGAAGCTCCATGATGCCCGGCGCCTGCAGCAGCGCTGCCACCATCCCCGGTTCTGGCGCCTCCTCTTCTGGGGCTTCTTCCGCCTCGGCCATCGGCTGGTCGTCTCCTTCCGGCTCATCTTGTCGCGACGATGGGCCGGCTATGTCCTTCCGGACTTCTTCCTGTTCCTGCCCATTCCGGGTTGTAACGTCCTCACCGACCGAACTGGTCGGCATCCCCTTCCGGGGTGTCTCTTCCTCGCCTGACGATTCGGGCATGCCCTTCCGGGCTTCTGGGTCCGTTTCCTCAGCCTCCATGGAGGAGGCCGGGGAAGGGGCCCGGTGTTCTTGGCTCGCTCGTCCGCCCAGACGAAAGCGTGGCAGCCACCCCTAGGTGGCTCCGAAACCAATGATATGTAAAGCGTGTGGGTGTGGGGTTCCTGCCCTCTTTGAGCCGCGGACCCGCCTCGCCGGGCACCTAGGTCCTTACGGGGACCTAGGCGGGACCACCCCTCCTACTCTCATATCCTAATACCTAGAATGGTTACCATAGGTTGAGGATAGTTATCTTGAGCAGGGCGTCCCCACACCAAGGGCCATTAGTAGGGCGTCCCCCACATCAGGCCGGTGCGTGTAACACGTTCCTTGGCCGTTCCTTGGCCGTTCCTTGGCCGTTCCTTGGCCATTCCTTGGCCGTCCCTTGGCCGTTCCTTGGCCGTTCCTTGGCCGTTCCTTGGCCGTTCCTTGGCCGTTCCTTGGCCGTTCCTTGGCCGTTCCTTGGCCATTCCTTGGCTGTTCCTGAGCCGTTCCTGGGCTTGCTAGCCCAAGGACGGTAACGGACTCCGGTCCGTCCCCGTTCCCGTTCTCGTCCCCGTTTCTAGTCCATCCCCGTCCATGTTCCTAGTCTGTCCCTATTTCGGGACGGCCCACCTCTAGCCACGGCCACCACCACCGGCATTCCCACCACCAACAACCACCCTTAAAAGCCACCAACAATCGCCAATCCATCAAAAATATAGGCCATAATTGCTAGTGTCGGCCCAGTAGCCAACGCCCTGAACAATTCCCACCAACACTGGCAGGGGACACTTATAGACACCCACACTTAACGCTAGTAGCCAACGGTTGTAGGGACACCCATCATTTGCATCAAGAGTGGATGTCGGAGAAATCAAACACTATTGTTGGCAAACATGACGTCAGTGACCAATAATGTCGGCCCAAAAACCCAACGCACACCGATGTATGGACCGATATTCACACTTTGGGGAATGTTGGCGTCCGACACATTGGCGTGGCCATCGGTGGATGTCGGATTTCTGGACCGGTATTGTCGGCACATGATAGTCACCAAATCTTGCCAACAAGAAGTCTGTGACCGTAGTGCACGCTGAATATCAATTTGATGTTAAACTAAAGTCCCCACCCTCCTTAGTGTCAATCCTTATGTCAAAGCCACGATGACTCAACAATATTACCTAATAGTGGTATCCAACTTCCATGTATTTCTAAGGAGAAAAACAATGAAAGTTGTACTGATTTCAGTGGGCTGAAAAATGGGATTCTGAATGCCATTATAAGTGAGGCGGGAAGCCTCAATTGCTGCAATTGGTCCATTCTAAGGTCTTTTTTGAAGATCCAACACTTGCAACAGGCTTGAAGCATGCTAGAAGTTGTTTGCCATTTATCAATGGCTTTTTGGGCATCTCCCTTATATATTTGTGTCAATTACATAAATTTTTTAGTGTTATAGGGTTGGAACAACCCCCCCCACCCCACCCCACCCCTTAGTCTCAATTTGACACTAAGCATACTAAAATAGACATAATATCTTCCCTTACATAATCTTTTAGTGTCAAAGGTCACAACCCCCCCCCCCCTTTTCAAATTTACGCTAAGCATAACAAAATCGACATAGTGTCTTCCGTAGGACTAATTTGCCATTAAATAACTCTATTTGATGCTATTTAGAAATCAGTCAACTCAGGTCGGGGGTGGGGTTAGTTTGCCACAGTATTTGGTAATATTTGGACACCGGTCAGCTCGGGTCAACGAAATTTTAAACGAGTTGTCCATTAGACGACATGTCCTTGGACCAATTGTCCATTAGACGAGTTGTTCTTAAACAAAATGGCCGCCGCCCGCCTTTGCCGGGTGGGAAAGAAGCTGTTGTCCAATTGAAAACACCGCCAGGGAAAAAAGTGCCAGGCACTGTTGTTCAGCGGAATGGTTGACTGGTCAGGGTAAGCACGTGAGTGATGAGGGCAGTAAGGCGTGGGTGTGGTGAGAGGCGGATCGGGGACATAGGTATGGAACGGGTAGCTGTGTGGGAGAACGTGGGCGTGAGGGAGTTAGTGGGTAGGGACCTCAGGAACGTCGGCGGGCGGACGGGTCCAGGTAGGCCGGCCTAGAGGTATAGCTGTGGGCGCAAGGGGACAGAACGTAGAGGGGAGACGGGTTAGTGAGTTCAGGGTGACTTCTCGGGGTTTCATCCCAGCGGGGGCTGCCAGTATGATGTGGGTGAAGTGTCAGTCAAGACATACGAGTAAACACGCTGTCAAGCAACCTGTACGCTCGGACAAACTGTCGGGATTTGGAACGGGCATATAAAGGGCTGGACACCTTTTGTAATGACTGACGGTTGACGGATAGAGGTGGCCACCTGGATCCGTTAATAGCGGGCGAGGGCGCCCTCCGTTAAATATCCGTTAATTTAGCGGACCGCGCTTTCTCTGTTGCTGACGTGGCACAGATGGCAGCGGACGTCTGGCCCCAATCAGCGGACTCTGGGGATTCCGCTTGGGTGTTAACGGATATTCTCTTACGGACCGGAAGCCACGTACCCCATCCGCTAATCTAGCGGATGACAGCGGACGTGTGTACCGAATCAGCGGATGACAGCAGAGCCCATGCAGTAAGTACTGATTTCCGAATCTGCGGATCGGGTTGATTGCTAGCGTGGCTCAGCCAGGGTCCACATACAGCGGACCTTGGCGGTGACTGCGCACATAATTGGTTGCCCTCCTGTTGGTGGCTCGTGTGGCGGCAGGGGCAGGAGACGGCGGAGGGTATGGACCCAGCACCTGCTCGGCCAGCAGGTGAGGCATACCGTGCGGTATACCATCGGCCAGGGCGACGCCCTCAGTACCGCCTGCTTTGGCGGGGAAATTCGAACCCGTGGGGGGTGTTGCGGGGGTGTTTGGGGGGCTGGATGCGGTGGCCGAAAACCTGTGCGTGGCCGGATGCAATCCGCCGGTGATGCACAGGCATAGCGCGCTATCCTGCTTTCTGGCCAGGGCAACGCCCTCAGTACCACCTGCTTTGGCGGGAAATTCCGGGCCGTGGGGGGTGTTGGGGGGTGTTTGGGGGGCCCTCGGATGATCTGTTGGCCGAAAACCTGTGCGTGGCCGGATGCAATCCGCCGGTGATGCATAGGCATAGCGCGCTATCTTGCTTTCTGGCCAGGGCAACGCCCTCAGTACCGCCTACTGTGGGGGGAAATTCCGGGCCGTGGGGGGTGTTAAAAGGGGGGGGGGGTTCTCGGATTATCTGTGGACTTTGAAAACCTGGATGTTGGCGGATGCATTCCGGCGAGTGATACGTGGGCATAGTGTCGGCTTCTGCTTCTGGCCGCCTGCTTTACTGGGAAATTCTTCCCCCGGGGGGGGGCGGATTATGTGTGGACTTTGGAAACCTGGTGGCACATGGCCGGGTGGGAAGATCATGACCGGGGTTTGACTTCATTCCGGGATTTTGCCTGCGACCCTCACCAACTGTGTTGCAGGTGGTACCAACGCTGAAACGGAAAGCAGGCAGGGGCGCCTTCGACAGGCAGGACGTGTAGGTGCGGTGGACGTGTACCTCTGTGCATCAAGCCTGAGTGCCGCCTATTGTGGCCGGGTGCTATAGGGAACATCGCGGGAAGCCGGGTACAATCGCAATCTTGATTCTAAGGCTGGTAATCCAAGGCTTGAATACCTCTGGCTGGAAACCATGCATCCATTGGGGCACCTACTGTCCTGCGTATAAGTTGGAAATGTACTTAACATTGTGTGTGGTGCTGCAGCCTCACCAAGCTGCGTCAGTGCAGATCCAAAAACCATCGGGAGGGGGATGGCGAGCGTAGAGGAGCAGCAACACGAACCCTCACTTGGTGAGTGGATTACCGTTTACACTTGCAGAACCGTATTTTGTTGTCGACTTTGGCGGCTGTGGCTGTGTGTGTTTGTCGGTGTGTAGGGCACTGCACCATTCTGGCATGGCCACCTCGTTGGTGGTAGTACCCGCCGTCACCTAGCTGGGGAAACCTTGGTAGTTCGTTCCTTCCATGTGGCCATGCATTGCACAAAGTGCACCACTTGTCGCTGCAATACCCATCATCTTTGCTTACATGCCACCAACATTATTTGGCAGTACCCGCCGCCACCTGGCTGGGGAAGTCTTACCACTTTGTTACTTTTATTTGGCTGCACACTGTACAGGGTGTGCTGTATGTCCCTGCAATACCCATCGCCTATTTTTCCTTATGTGGCATGACCACTTTGTGGCAGTACCCGCCGTCGCCTGGCTGGGGAAACCTCAACACTTCGTCCCTTTAGGGGGCCGTGCATTGTACAGGGCGTGCTGCATTTCTCTACAATACCTATTGTCTTTGCTTCGGTACCACCACCAGTATGTGGCAGTACCTGCCGTCACCTGGTTGGGGAAACACCGTATTCTGTTCCTGTGTTAGGTCGGAAGCGGCCCCTGAACAGGGGCCAACGTTACAAGGATGGTCGAAAGCGCCGGCACAGACATAGCGGGGAAGGAAGGCGTCTGGGGGTGAAAGTCAGGCGGCGGATAGAAGCTGCGCGCGATCGGGAAGCTGAGCGCGATAGGGAAGCTTTAACAGATAGATTAGAGGAAATACAAGAAGCGGGGTTGGGTGGCCTGCCCTTGGGGGTGTGGCGGCCCATACAGGACCACCTCGCCCCCAAGGACCAGGCACGATTAGCCGCCGTAAGCGGATACATTAATAACGCATTGGGGGGGGCGGAAGGGGCACGGTTGCAAAAGGAAGAACACGAGAGACAGAACCCCCCCCCCCAGTCTTGGGGAGAATGGCACAAGCGTCGCAGGCAGGAACGCAAACAAGTGGATATGAATCGCCGGGCTGCTTATAAAACACGTCAGTGCACGGCTATCATAGATTTGGTGCTGCACCGGGGGGAACACATAGTGGGGTACAAGTCTATTAGCAGAAAATATAGAATAACTGAACCGTCGCTAAGACGCCTGGAAGAAAGACTCATTGAAGACGATTTTTTTCACAGGTTGGGTGGGAGTTCAATGTCATGGACTCCGGCCTCCTAACAGGGAGTGACACGGAGACTTCCTCCGATTAGTTTTTTTTAACAAAACAATCTGATTGTGAGGTGAAGTCCAAGTACCGCCTGCCACCGGCGAGGAAGGTGACATTTGCTGAACAATCCATGGTTGTGAGACGCTTTTCTGCCTTTATTTCACAGAAGAAAGTGTGCATGTAACATCTCCTTGTAACATCTGAAAACCATTGTCGAATATATATTGCCTCGGTTATTTACGCAATGGACGTCTACGCCAGGCTCTGTTGGCGGCGATGGTGGTGCTGACCTCGCAGCATTTGTTGCTGAGCGAGGAGTCCCAGACGCAGATGATGTTCCTGTTGGGAGGGGTGCGTTCAGCTCCGCGGACACTGATTCGCTTAAAGGTGCATCGCCAAGTTCGAGTGCCGTTGTGGTGGAGGATAAGCCACAGCGCAGGGCCAAGAGAAGGTGTCTGACCACCCCCGAACCGCTTGCTAGGGCTGCTGATGTGCGGACTCCACACAAGCAACAGCAAACACTAACTGAAGCAAAGCAGTCCACGCACATGGTGGCGACCTTGGAGGAAGGGTCGCCGAGGACACGCCGCAAACAACGCCACCGCAAAGGGGATCCAGGCCACCAGGAATGGTGTAGAGAGGGGTTTACTGTAGACGAGGTGCAAGGGCCCGACAAGAGACCACGTTCCATTACTGCTGTTTGCCGGTTGTGTTATGGGAGGGGCATTACCAAGACATACAAAGTGTTGTCATACAACCTGGGAAAGAAGAACTCAAACAGTGCCAGTTGGACGGGGCCCTCAAACCATTTGAAAGAGAAACATAGCGTTTTCAGTATTGAGGCACTTCGAGACAAACTTAGTAATCCTATGGGCAACCAGCAGATGAAATTGGGTACATCGTTGGAAACCTACCTGGAGACATGGCACCCTAGGACCTCAGAATGGAACAGGGCGGTGACCCACATGGCCAGGTACGTCAGTTTCGCTAATGCACCATACCACCTGGCTGAGACGGCGCCCTTCGTTCGTTTAATGCAAGCCTTTATTCCCCGTTGGCCATCTATTAGTAAGCAAACAATTGTGAGGTCGGTTGCGAGACAGGCCAATGACATCAAGCGGGAAATAAGGGAAGAGGTGTCCCAAATCCGAGACGAGTCCAGAGTTGCCATGACAGCGGACATTTGGACAAGCAGGTGCACGGACCCGTATATAACAGTGACATTGCATTGGGTGGACGCCGATTGGAGCCTGAAGAAACGCATATTGGGTGAGTTTGGATGGCATATTCTGTGTCCTATGATATTTTCAATATTCGTGGTTGTCAATTGTTTACTGTTTGCATCCGTGCCATGATTAATGGCCACTCGTGTGTGCTTTGCCAACCGTGTCATGTGCACTCGCTGCACTAGTACCGGCCTTCACCGGCCGGGAATCGCGTCTCACTAGACATGAATCGTGGATGCTGTGTTGCCATGGCACGATAGCCATCAGTACTGGCCTGCCATCGGCCAATACTGTCTGACATGTCATGGATATCAATTCTTTACTGTTTGCATGCATGCCGTGATTAATTACCACTCTTGTGTGCTTTGCCAACCGTGTCATGTGCACTCGCTGCACTAGTACCGGCCTTCACTGGCTGGGAATCACGCCTTATTGAACATGAATCGTGGATGCTGTGTTGCCATGGCATGATAGCCATCAGTACTGGCCTGTATCGGCCAGTATAGTATGACATATATCACGTGCAAAAGGTAACCCCCGTCTTTTAAAGCACAGTACGTTGGTGGTGACAGGGACTACCAGCTTCCCTGGGAGCCACACTGCAGACGCGATAAGCCGTGCCTTGCTCAAGATCCGATTGAAGTATGGCCTGCACCCTGTAGTTCCGCGTGACCAAGTAATGACGGAGTCGGAGATGGAAGCGGACCCTGTGCGTGCATTTCAGGATGAGTCGCCGTGCGATCGTGTGGCTCTCACCACGGACTGCGCCTCCAATATGAGTTCAGCAGCCGAGAAAAAGGGGATTTTTGATTGGAACCCGTGCATTTGCCATCTGTTAAATACCGCAGTCAAGGCCGCTTTCCAAAATGTGAAAGAGTTTCAGCAGCTCGTCGATCCGCTTCGCGAATTGGCAAGTCATTTTCACAAATCGCCCCTTGCTTGGAAGGTTTTCCGCCGCGTGCAAAGGAAGATGCTAAAGGAGGAAGTGGCCGGCGATGTATCATCAGATGATGAGGAGGAGGATTACTCAGGTGTAAGGGAAGAGGATGATGTTGCTGAGTTGGCCGATGATCCTGATGCAGATCTGACGGTTCCTGACAATGAAATGGAGCAGGCTTGTCCAAAGCGAATATTGCGTCTGGGGACTTGGTGCCCGACGAGGTGGAACAGCATGTATTTTTTGATTAAGAGGGCGGTTTTGTTGGAGAGAAGCATCCGCGAGTATACAGCAAATGCGAGAATTCCTAGGATCATTATACCAGCAGCTGGGTGGTGCATTTTCAAACAAGTGCTGCCAGCCTTGGAGTCCATAAGGGAGTTGTCTGAGCGATGTGAGGGGGACGAGTATATTACCATATCGGATGTCCTCTATAATGTTTTGAAGTTGCTGTACGACCGGCTGTATGTCAATGACACCGATGCACATGCAAAACCTGTGTTGCTTGAATTCACCTCTGAGTTCACAAGAAAACTGTGTGCGGATTGTGATAATGTGAACCTAATATACAACTGGGCACTAGCGGCGGCTGTGGATGGAAGGAGGAATACATTGCACTGGATGAGGAGGATCTGGAACAACGCTGACGATTGGCCAAATTTGGTGGAAGAATATGACACCCTGGCAAAGTTCCAAGCGATGTTGAAGAAAGAGATGACGGCATTGGTGAGTTCAGTTCTGATTTGTGGCCTTTGCCTTTGTAAATGTGTGCATCCAACTGTGGATAGTTTTGGCCGGTACCAAGTGTCCTTTATGCCTTTGCATGCACGACTGTGCTTGTTGTGTATTTCGCCTTAAACGGCCGTCTCCTGGGATCACTTGGCTGCATGGGGTGCCTACTTTTATATCTTGCTTGTGTGACTAACAGTGTGCATATGACTTCTGCAGTTGAGGCACATGGTGAAGGCGCCCAAAGTCCATTCCTCGGGCTCATCATCCGAAGAGGATGCAGCACAGGCTGTGCAGCAGAGTTGGCTAGACGCGGCATCACCCCCACCTAAGGGACCACTACGTTTCCGACGATCAAGACAGAGAAGACGGGCCCCATGCTTCCCACTGCACATGGACCCAGTGGAGGCCGAAGTCGAAAGGTGGTTTGATTTAAAATGGACACCAGCATGTGAATATCAAAAAAAATGGAGTGCCGGGGATTGGTGGGGCGAGAATCACACCAGCTTCCCCTTGGTGGCCAGGCTTGCACATCGAATATTAGCAACACAGGTGAGTGGGTGAGTACAACTGGCTATGCATATATACCAAAGTGCCCTTATGTGAAATATGGAGTTGAAAGGAAGGAAAGAACTGAATACCTTTGGTTGTGTTGCAGGTTTCCAACGCCAGTAGTGAATGCTCATTTTCCAAGTTTGGTTTTATTATGATGCCAACTAGCTATGCATATATGCCACAGAGCCCTTATGAAGTTCACAGGCTGAGAAGTATTGAGTATTTTTGGTTGTGTTGCAGGCCTCCAACGCCAATAGTGAACGCTCATTTTCGAAGGCTGGTCTAATTGTGACGGCCAAGTGCATGGTGCTCAGGCCCGAGAACGTGGATCATTTGAGCTTGCTAGGGTGGCAGATGGCAGAGAGTGGATGGTCGCAGCAGAAGCTAGCGCATCGACACAAGAAGGGAGGGAAGGGAGGGAAGGGAGGGAAGGGAGGGAAGGGAGGGAAAGGAGGGAAGGGAGGGAAGGGGGGAAGTAGTGACTTTGGATTCCAAAGTTTGGATCACCACCGGTGACCACCCTCGTTGCCCCGGCGTGGAAACTATGGAGTACCGCCGCAGCGAGGGTGCGGTACCATAGAGATAAAAGATAAGATATCATGACTTGTAATATTCCGTTGTCCTGTGTTGATGTGCACACCTTGAACACACTATGTTGAGTGGTGGATGAACTTTGGGTATCATATAGATAGAAGAAAATTTTATTCAAGAAATGCGTCCCAACAAATACTGCGATTGGTGGACAGACTTTACAGTCGCTGCCCTGGCGTGGAAACTTCTGGAGTACTGCCGCAGCGAGGGTGCGATAGGCAGAGATGGAAGATAACAAATCACGACTCATACTATTTGTTGCCCGTTTTCATGTATGTTGAATTGTTGAACTTCGATGTACTATATTGGAATGGTGGATGAACCTAGGGTATCATATAGATAGAAGAGAATTTCTGTGAGAAATGTGTCCATTCAAATAGTGCAATTGGTGGATGGGCTTTACACTCGCTGCCCTGGCGTGGAAACTGTGGAGTACCGCCGCAGCAACCCATCGTTATATATGATACGCATCACCCGTTCCCAAATATGTTGAGTGGCTCAACTGTGTTCAGAGGTGAACCCTTTTTGCCACCTACCTCAGGTGATGTGGGTGTTTGTGTGTCCGCGTTTGGTATTACAACTATACCGAACCCTTGCTGCAATGGCCGGGAAGACTTGCCATGGGAGTGTGGTACGCAGCAGTACCAGCCGTAGCAAGTGGTGCAGGATTGCATGCATGCAGTGTATGCATGCAAGTTCTAGTGTATGCCATACACTGGAACTTTACACACGGCTTGTGTGTTGTTCGGTTCTCCAAATCACTCCATGTATTACAAACCGCAGAATACATGACCTGGAAAACGCCCACACACATTTATCAAGCATGCATAATTCGAGTAGTTGCAAAATGGAAACCCTTTGGCAACTTCGCCTTGACCTTGCCGTGGCTGGAAAGCAAGTACCTGTGGGTAATAACGGACCAAAACTATTAATCAACGGATATTTTGTTACGGACCGGACGCCGCACACGTCATTCGTTAATTTAACGGCAAATAACGGTGAAGAAAAAGTGAGAACCGGATTTTGCGGACGGCAGTATGGCAAACAGCGGACTGGATATTACCGGACGAATATCACACTCACTTTTATGAACCGGATGCAACGGAGCAGACGGCACCCGAGTGTGGCCACCTCTATTGATGGACCGCGACGGTCATAGGCCGCGAGGGCCTGTTTCACCCACGCGAACCCCCGCCGGGCATCTGCGAAGGAGCCGGCCGCTGTGCTGCCTCATCAAGGGCACCAGCGTAACAGTGGTTCTGACGCCGGGACCTTCGCGAGGACGGCGGGTAGGAGCGTGGAGCGTCAAACGGCAGCGGGAGGCTGCCGAGGAAGCGATTGGTGGCGGGAGCGCTATCGATTGGGAGTGTGGTGATTGCTGAGAAAAGATGCGACTGCGGCCGCGTTTCTTTGCGGGGGATGGATCGCAAGAGGACGTAGAGGGCTGGTTGTTGCACTTTGAAGGCATCTGTGTTGCGGGAGGGGTCGCGAACGATGCGCAGCGAATTGCCTTGCTGACTGTGAGCACATCGGGTGAAGCGACGCAATGGGTGCGCACGCGATCCAGGTGGCTGTTCAATGAGAACCGAACTTGGCAAGAAGTGAAGGAGGCGTTCCGGGTCCGATTTCTGGAAGAGGATATAGAGGACCGGATCAACGCATCATTGAGAACGCTCGCGCAGAAGGACGGCGAGTCGGTCAAGGAATATCTGAGTCGATTCCGCGAACTGTTGGTTAAATCGGACGAAGCCACCGAGGCGGCATGGTATCGTTCCTGGGTCGACGGGTTGAGAGACCCCTTGCGAGAGGCATTAAAGTTCCTGGGTTATGTTGACCTCGAAAGCGCAGCTGACATTGCCACGAGGAAGGAATGCGCGTCGCGAAATATGGATGCGGAAGACACTTGCCGGTCAATGGATGAGCGACCGGACATGGGGGCTGAGCTTCTCGATGCTTTGGGGGAATGGGCATTGCGAGCGCATGCGCGGGGAGGTACGCGACCGGATGGGGGTAATCCTGGGGAAGGGAGTGGAGCTCGACCGCAGTTTAGGCAGCGGGAGCCTCGACCGGCCGGGGGACCTTCCTCTGGGCCACCGCGACCGCCTGGGCTGACGGGGCCTCGAGAAGCGCATGAGCGGGGACCCATGCAAGGGGCGGTTGAGTGCTGGCGATGCGGTAAGTTGGGCCATGTGCAATGGCAGTGTACTGAGCCTGTTTTGGAACAAGGAGGGAGGGGCCGACCGAATCCGGGGGAGCATGCGCCTGGTCGCGCGGCTCCCGAGCAGCCTCGTCTGACTGGGGGAAATCGCGCCGGGCCCGCACGTGATGCACCGCGCCGATCTAACGAACAGAATGGTGTCTGCGTGGGACGATTGGCCCAAGCGATACTGACGGGTGCGTGTGTGGGAGGCGTCGGTGGCGAAATGGACGACTGGACCATGGAGGGGGCCGATGATCAAGGGGACGATGACTGGAATGATGACGAGCGATCCGCCGCACGCATGGCGGGCGATCGCAAGCGCCGGAAGGGGGAAGGCCCTCAGAAACCCTGCTCTCGCCCCGTCCTGTTGCCAGAATGGAAGGATTACGCGGCGAAGACCTGCGTCATCCCAATTGGCATGATGAAGGGCCTGTCTAAGAGGGAGGTATATACCCAACTTGTCTTGGCGGTGAGGGAGTTACTGGGAGCGACGCGAAAACCCCGCGCTGTTGGGGGATCGGTGGGCCGGGGTAATAAAGCGCCGCCGGTTGCACGTATTGCCGGAACGGGGATCCATGCGCAGTGTACGGTGAACGGGTTGCACGTGCGCAGGGTGATATTGGATCCAGGATCATCCCATTCACTCATTGATAAGGCTTGCGCGGATCGGTTGTGGTTGCGCATCGTGGGGAAGCTTCCCGGGATTGAGTTGGCGAATGGTCAAACGGCTCCGGTATACCGCTTGGCAGAGGACGCCACCGTGGAAATTCAAGGCGGCTTAGCTTCAGTACCCGCTCGATGCGTGGACGCAAATGGCTCCTACGATGTGTTGTTGGGGCAGGACTGGCTCGCGCTGACCAATACGGGGGCCCAATTCAATTCGCAGATTTACATGCTTGCCGGGGGGGGAGTGCAAGTCCGCCAACGGGGGAGGCAACTGGAAGTAGTCGCGATGGACACCAGTAGCGATAGTGAGTCGGACGTAAGTTGCAAGTATGATTGTGATTCGGGTCCGGATGACGCAGTAGAAGAGCTGGACGGGCTCCTAGCGCAGTTGGGAATGAGCTCCACCGTGCCGGAAGGAGACGATGGGGTGATGCCTGCGCGGTTGGCTGGGTTACCATGCATTCAAGATGACGTGGATAACGCGTGGCTAGAAGAGATCCATTTTGGACCCTCGCTCAGCGCAGCGGTCGTGACGGAGATTAAGACCGTGTTGGTCGAATTCAAGGATTGCTTCGCGCTGTTGTACGCTGATCTGGAACGAACGCCGTACATGAAGTTCGCCATTAATCTGAGGGAAGGGAGCCGCCCGGTGCGATGTGGGCGTCAGCGTCGATTTGCTCCCAAGGAACTGG
Source organism: Ostreobium quekettii (assembly GCA_905146915.1). Classification (NCBI taxonomy): domain Eukaryota; kingdom Viridiplantae; phylum Chlorophyta; class Ulvophyceae; order Bryopsidales; family Ostreobiaceae; genus Ostreobium; species Ostreobium quekettii. The sequence goes on from CAJHUC010000294.1 coordinate 195,591, forward strand.
CATTTCTCCGCGAGCAGCTCGATGCCTTATTGGATGCCGGATTCATTGAAAAATGGGACGGGGAAGTGGAATGGCTTTCGGGCGTTACGCTACGCCCGAAGAAGAATGGGGACTTGCGATTGTGTTGCACCTTTGTGGCCTTGAATCGGGCCACATTACCCGACGCATTTCCCTTGCCGCGCGTGGACGAAATCCTGGAGGAGTTGGCTGGCTCGCCATTGTACTCGAGCATTGACGGTTTCAGCGGCTACTATGCCATGGAGATGGAAGACAGCTCGCGCCCCCTAACGGCCTTTTTGACCCCATTGGGAGTGTTCGTGTGGAACGTCCTGCCGTTCGGTGTTTGTAATGGCCCGCCTCGATATTCGCGGGTGGTGGATGCCGCGTATGGACCCCTGGAGCGGGTGCGGTCTTTCGTAGACGACGCGGGAATGGCGCATGAAGGGGAAGAAGGCGTTGCGGCTGACTTCCGACGGTTTTTGGAGCGAACTCGGGAATATAGGCTGAAGTTGAAGCCCAGTAAGACCTTCGTGGGGTTTGAACAATTGGAAATTCTGGGGCATATGTTGTCTAAGGACGGCTTGGGAACGGTCAGCAGCAAGGTGATGGCGGTGCGTGAATTTGCGATTCCCAAGACTCGCCAGCAGCTCCAGTCATTTTTGGGACTCGCAGGGTACTACCGACGATTCGTGAAGGGATTCAGCGAAATTGCCAGACCATTGAGCCAGTTGGTGGCGGCCATGGGCGCACGCAGTCAAGGGGGAAGTACTGACTGGGGGAAGGAGCAGCAGGACGCTTTCGACTGATTGCATGACGAATTGTGCAGGGCGCCTGTCTTGGCAAAACCGGATTTCACCCTACCGTTCGTTTTGGACTGCGATGCTAGCGCGGTGGCAGTTGGATGTGTGCTTTCGCAGGTCAGAGATGGTGTGGAGCGGCCGGTCGCGTATCACTCGCGAGTTCTGACGGGGCCCGAGCAAAATTACTCAACCACAGAGCATGAGTGTTTGGCGCTAGTGGTGGGCGTAGTAAAATACCGGCCCTACGTGTTGGGGGTCCGGTGCCTCGTCAGAACCGATCACCGCCCGCTGATTGGATTAATTCGCAAAGACGGGCACACGGGGAGGATTGCGCGGTGGCAAGCGATTTTGGGGAATTTGACTTGGAATTCATCGCAAGGGAAGGGCGGCGCTACGCGAATGCAGACGGGTTGTCTCGCGTGCTTCCCAAGTCGATCCAAGTTCCAAAGGAGGCGGGAGATGATTTGTGTTTCGCCGCAAGGGACTTGGAAATCCCCGCAGAGCTTCGGCGATTCCTTGAGAGCCCCCGGTACCGCGAAATCATCGAATGGACTCTGGCCAACCCGCAGCCGTTGGAATACCGCATTGTCGGGGGGCGGCTGATTAAGCAGCTGCCAGTTCAAGGATAGGTTGTGTGCCTGCTGAAGTCGGAGGTACCTAACGCGCTGCTGCAAGGGCATGACTCGGTGTTAGGGTGTCATTATAGCAGCGATACTACCTTGCGAAGGCTAGCCCAGCAGTTTTGGTGGCCAAACATGCGCGCGGATGTCGAGAAATGGGTCGCTGAATGCGAGATTTGCCAGCGACACACTCCTAAGAAACCGGCACAGGCAGTGGGCCGTGTCATTGCCACGCAACCGTGGGAATGGGTGCAGGTCGATTGGATTCTTGGAATGCCGCAGATGAGCAAAGGGAATTCGTGCGTGATCGTGGCGATTGACGGGTTTACGGGATTTATCGCGGCCAAGGCATACCCTGCGGCGACCGCGGCACATTCAGCGCACTTTTTCGCCACCGAGGTAGCCTTCCGGTACGGGTTGCCGGCCAAGGTGCAGACGGACAACGGAACGCATTTCCTTGGAGCGTTCCAGGACTTGTGCCGTCACTGGAACGTCAAGATGTCTTGGTCATCACCATATTATCCTCAGAGCCACGGGAGAGTCGAGCGCGCGAATCGCGAGCTGCTGGTACGGTTGCGTAAGATGGGTCCTGGGCAAGAGTGGGATGATGCGCTGGCGGCCGCGGTCTTTGCTGCCAACGCACGAGTTACACATGAGCATCCCGAGAGCCCATTAACGATGTTGACGGGAGTATTGCCGCGGGGACCCCTGGAATTGGTGGTGCGTGAACAGTGTCAGCTCCTGGAGGGCGAGCATCTGGACGACATGTCGGCCTCATCAAAGGAGCGGGAGCATGCGGCCAGGCTGGTGGAGATCCGACGGGTTGCCGCAGCCCGGAGGAAAGTAGTTCGGAGGACCCCCGGGGAAAGAGCCAGCCACATGTGCGTTGGCGACCGCGTGTTGGTGTGCCGGGAAGTACGACCCAACAAACTCGGGGCAAGATGGATCGGCCCTTTTGAGGTGACGTGGACCGGTCGCTTGGGAGCTGTCAAAGTACGTGTGGCGCATCGCGAACGGCTATTCGCCCACCACCAGGTCAAGCCTTACCGCACGCGCGGCGGCCTCGGATCGCAGGGCGAGGCCGCATCGGCAATGCGACACGATGGCGACCCGGCCGCTTTACGCGCGGCGGCCTGCGGCCAAGGAAGAAGAGGATGTCGAGGCCTGGGAATTCCAGTCGCAACCGGCGCAGGTGACCGTGCCGATCAGGACGCCGTCAAGGAGCACGGGCCGGATGGGGACACAAGAGGCACGGCTCAGAGGGTCGGCGACACCCTCAACGGCGGACTCGACGCTGGAGAGAGAGGACATGATGACGCGAATGATACGCGACCTTCGCGCGCTTCGGTGTGAAGTGAATTCAATGCGCATGCGGCTTGACGGAGTGGAGGACCGCCTTTCGCGGGGATCCCAAGACGATGTTGCGGCTTGGGTTTCCCATGTAGGACAAGAAGACACAATGGCAAGGAATGCGCGGGAGGTTGAGGCGCGACCCGGGGCGGAGACGCGGGAACCGGAGGTTCCTCGTGGGGGTTCACATCAGGGGGACATAACCGCAGAACGCATATGCCAATCCGCGTGGTGGTCAAAAGACGTGGACAAGGCCATAAGCGATAAGGCCGAGGATGACGCATGGTGGAGCGCTGGGTGGACGGAGTTTGGTACCCTGGAAACACCTGCAGATGACGACGAGAGAGCGGCGCACATACGGGAAGTGACTCGACGATCGCACGCGCGGTGGATAGGCGGAAGGTGGGTCACCAGGGGACAGGCAGGAGGCATCTACATTTACGCGCGGCCGGGCGTCTGGGCCTTGGCATTTGGCCCTCCGGATACACCTGATTTCCGCGTGCGCGGGCCCACACTTTTCGAGCGCAACCGCACACTGCACGACTTCCTGGAGTGAGATTCCCTGAGCCGGGAGGCTCATGACTTCAAGGGGGGGGTACTGTTCAGCGGAATGGTTGATTGGTCAGGGTAAGCACGTGAGTGATGAGGGCAGTAAGGCGTGGGTGTGGTGAGAGGCGGATCGGGGACGTAGGTATGGAACGGGTAGCTGTGTGGGAGAACGTGGGCGTGAGGGAGTTAGTGGGTAGGGACCTCAGGAACATCGGCGGGCGGACGGGTCCAGGTAGGCCGGCCTAGAGGTATAGCTGTGGGCGCAAGGGGACAGAACGTAGAGGGGAGACGGGTTAGTGAGTTCAGGGTGACTTCTCGGGGTTTCATCCCAGCGGGGGCTGCCAGTATGATGTGGGTGAAGTGTCAGTCAAGACATACGAGTAAACACGCTGTCAAGCAACCTGTACGCTCGGACAAACTGTCGGGATTTGGAACGGGCATATAAAGGGCTGGACACCTTTTGTAATGACTGACGGTTGACGGACCGCGACGGTCATAGGCCGCGAGGGCCTGTTTCACCCACGCGAACCCCCGCCGGGCATCTGCGAAGGAGCCGGCCGCTGTGCTGCCTCATCAAGGGCACCGGCGTAACACTGTCCATCTTTGCCAGAATCCCAGATTCTGTCCTGTGCTGAGGCCCCTGGGACCGCGCGCCCACTCGCCAGCGTCGAGGCCCAATTGCGTCGGCCATGGACGAGGATATCGTCGACCTCACCGCGTCCCCCGCAGCGGCACCCTCGCCCAAAGCCGGAGGTGAGTCGCACAACACCTTGTACCGCTGAGCACCGCCTGCTTTTCTGCGCGCGAATGCCCCAATTCAGTCGGAGACATCTGCAACCCCTTCCTTTAGATAAAAAAACAGTGTCAACCGCATTGCTTGGCACTGGGATGCCCATCGCTTGACTATGCGCTCCTCTCTGTAACAATCGCGTGCACCTTTGGTTGTTACGCTTGTGGAACTCCTTGGGGAAAAAATGGGTGTGCCAGTGAGCATGTTTAGCTCTGACGCTGTGCCCAGTGTGCCTGAAATGGTGGTTTCTTTGATTGAGAGATGTCGGCCAGGTCGGTCTCTGTGCTCAGAGCTGCAGCGGGCCACGCCCCTGCTCCCTGTTTGTCCCACCTAAACGCTTCTCTCTGAACGTTTGTCTTTGGGGGGTTTATTTGTTTGGTTGAATGTTTGGTCTTTTAGGGGATATTGGTTTGATTTCCTTTCGTCCTTGTCCGAGCGGTTGGTTTGCTAATGTGCGCAGGCAGCGCCCAGAGCTGCGAGGCTGTGGACCTCTTGAGCCCGGAGCCCCTCCGCGACCTCCTGGGCGGCCCGCCGACAGATCCCGCCAAGCTGCCATCTCAACAAGACAGTGAAGCCGGCCATGCGCTGCTGGACGCCCCGGACCGCCACAGAGACGAAATCCCCGTCGCGGCCGACCTCCGCGGTCGGGGGGCCAGCAGGGGCCCGTTGCTCCCACCGGTGGACAATAGCGACCTTCCGCCTGATTCTCCTACTCCTGATTTCGTGCGGGGAATGATTCCGGACGGGGATGCGGTGGACTTGGAGGATTTTGTGTCGCAGAGGCTGGCGGCGGGCGGGAGCAGCGATCGGGCCGAGGTGCCTGGAAGGGGAGTTGGGAGCCTGTGCTGCTGGGAGGGGCAGTCTGTTTCGATTGATATTGATGTTAATGTTGATGCGGATGTGGGGGAGGGTGGCCGGATGGAGATGGACGGGCCGCTGATGAAGAAGAGGAGGGTGGGTGGTGGTGGGGAGGGGGGAGACGAGGGGGTGATGGAGGAGAAGGCGAGGAGGAGGGAGAAGGAGGAGGAGAAGAGGAGGAGAAGGGAGGAGAAGGAGGAGGAGAAGAGACGGGTCAGGGAGGAGAAGGAGGCGGAGAGGCTGAGGGCGAAGGAGCAAAAGGAGAGGATCAGGCAGCAGCAAAAGGTGGTGTTGTGAATGGCTGTGCTGATCCCCCATTCGCTTCCGTTGAATTCAAATCTTTTGGTTGAATGTTTCTGGGTAATGCTGAGCGCTGAAAGGACTGGGTGTAGCAGCAAGGCTGGGTGAGTAAATGGATGCCGTTTTCAAGCATTGGGCCATGGACCATGCCCCACATGGTCTTCCGAACTGAACAAGCTTGTGGCTCAAATGGGCCTAAGTAAATGGAAATGCAGAGCTTGAATGAACTCAACATGCTGTCCCAACAGATGTCAGGGCTGACATATGCTTTCTGAATTGTATTGTAGGAAGAGAAGTTGCATGAGAGACAACAGGTAATGCAGGCTGCACAGCATTTGCTTTGCTTGTTGTTTTTGCTAAAAGGCTGGATGCACAACTTGCCAAGTTTCAGCATTCCCACATATAGGCATGGCAAGAAACCTAGCTGTTTGCAAATGGATATTGTTTGGATTTGTTGTTGAGATACAAGTCAATGACGATGGCATTTGAACCTTTTGTGCATGTTCACACACAGCATTTTCAGTTTGACAATCACAATGTGTGGCACGATGTAGGAGAAAGAACGCAAGGCCCAGGAGCGTGAGGATGCTCGAAGGTGTCGCGGCAGCCACGCCCTGAAAGAAATTTGTGTCCAGATCAGCACCTCCCTTGCAAAGTGTGAGCTCGGAATCGAGATTTTCAGGCAGCTGCAACTGCAAGAGCTTAACTACGACGTTGTGCAACTGCCCCTGAAGCACAGGTGGTGCATTTCCTGGCAGCGCAGAAGGCTGGCAACAAAGGCAAGCCAGCCAGGAGTGTCAGTACCGATCGGCTCACAAGTTGACATGCACTCACAGGCCTTGCCAGGCCCTAACCAGGGCACATGCACAGAGGTAGTCGAGAATTTGCCGTACACGATGGTGGCTTTCATGGTAAGTGGCTGCTGTATTGGATGACGTCGTGGAGGCCAGTCACTTGGCATAGAAGAAAGCAATTCTTTTTTCTTTCTTTCTTTTAGTTGTTTAGCTCGCTTTTTCCCCATGGTTTTTTCTCTTTGAAGACCAGCATGATTGGGGCTCTTGTGTGCTGTATGGTCACCATGTTGCTAGGCCCCAAGGTGATAGCTCTGATTCTGATTCTGGTGTCTTACCTGACCAAAAGTTCCATATTCCCGTGTGGAGGAACTTACTTTTGCCACAGAAGATGGCAGCAAGCCACACCTCTTGCAAAAATGATGAGACTCTGTGTCGTACTGTGGCACATTCAGGGATGGAGGAGTCCAACAAGCTATGGGAATTTCGCCACAGCAGTTCCAGATACACTACTAGCAATTGACTTAAAACTCAATGCACATGTTGTTGACAGGCGGAGGATTTTGTCAATGAAGTACTTGACGATGGCCTGTGCAGCTTGTTCTGCGAAGTGGCAAGTGTCCATTGCAATTGTACGCTGGGCCTAATGGTGGTTGGCTTGGAAGCATATCTTCAGCGGCTTGAGAAACAGTCTTCCAAGGTGAGTGTGGTGACTTGTCAGGTTGCTGACCCCACACATAAGCAGCAGGTTGCTGAATACAGCAGGAGCCAACAACGGGACTGTGGACTGCGATGTGCCATCAAGCTGCGGGGGACCAACACTTCTCTTTATTATGTCTGGGGGATTTTCTTTTTTCAGTGTTCATGCAAACCTGATGAATGTGGGATTTCATGCTGCAAAAACTTGGCATTTTTCCTGAAGCACAGTAATGTGGAACACGGGAGGTGACCTTCTGTGCATTACCATGTCGCAAGCAATAAGGTGTTTGTTTTCTGTTCATCTGGAAAGAACCAGGTGATGGAAGCTGATGCCCTGGATGTGCGCATATGTAAAGTAGTAGTGTCTTGTTTGACATACTGAAGCCCCGATCATGCGACGCATGCCTTGCCTGCTGCTCACTATGTAATGCTAGCTCAGTTCAACACAAAGCAACATGCATCAACAGGCGCAACACAGCATACTACCAAACGTAGCAATGCAAGGGCGGGTGGCCGGATGAATTACATATCTGCCAATTTGGTGATGCGACTTTCCTGTCAACCTGACTGTCACCACTTTGATGCACAGAAGAGAGCACCAGGGGGAGGCCGGAAGCCTATAGACGATTTTCTCATCCGTCTGACGACCCACCATCCGGGTGTGCGCTACAAATTGGTAGCGGACACGCTGCAGGGTGCACAGCACGTCGCCTGCCTGTCTGTCTGCCTTGCCAGGCAGCCATACTATCGCACAGGCCGTTTCCTGGGGAGCTCTGGTGGCAGCAAAGGGGTCAACACTGTCAGCGAAATTGAGGCAGCAGTGCATGACGCCCCGCAGCACAGCGCAGCTTTTGCAATGCTGCTGCACGCCATCCCAGGAGTTGGACCAAGGGATGCCCAAGTGAGGATGTCTTTGTCTGTGGCCATGCTTGTGGGCAATAATTCTACTTTTGCTTACTTGCAGAGACACTTAGTTACTGCAGTCTATGTCTATCTACTTGTAGACACTTGTCCTTACGTCTGCTCGTGGATAGCTGTAAATTTGCCTGCAAAAACCTATTGGGCATTAAATTCGAATATACTAAGATAGTGCAAGAACTGTGGTTGTGCTGTAGTATGAGAAGCTCCTGCAGCTGTGTATGCTTTGTGAATTGGACACAGCCAGGGCCAACAGCAGCATCTTGGATGTGGTGGCTGGCACCAGAACTTGTGAAGCTATGTGAAACACAGAGTGACATCATCCTGCATGTTGTTTGAGCTTTGTTGGATTTGTCCATGTGCTGCTTGCAGGCAGTGGCCTTGGAGCACCCAACTTTTCGGGAGCTGATGGGTGCATATGATGACAGCAATCGGTACGATCCCCATGGGACATAGAATATTGGCACACGTCAGCCACAGTCCACAAAATGCTTTTATGTACCTCAGAACTGTTCATGCTGCAGCAAATGTGCTTTGCATTTCCACTGTTATGTTCATTTGCTGCGTAGCCTGCACTTGTCCATGTACAAGGTGCTGCATTGTTGCTTGCCGTTGGGAAATTTGTGAGAGTACCAATTTTTTCTGTAAGGTCATGGCTTCATCTTGCTCCTGCCAGTGCGGCTGTGGTTCAGGAATGAATACAGACACAAGCAGATTCTTCCATTTTTGGCCACCAGTTTGCAATTTGTTGGGGCGATGTGGGTGCAAACATGGTGTGGATTTGCTGTCATCACTTGAAGTTCAAGACAAGCGATTTGTCACAGGGTGGCAAAATGTGGTAGATGCAAAACTAAGCGTGCTGGGAGCAGATTCCGTGCTGTCCACTGATCCCTTGTTGTTGGAGCGAGCTGGGGTTTTCATTTCAAAAACACTGCAACAGGCTCACGTTGCTTGCTTGTGGGACGCTCTGTGGCTAGGAGCGCCGCTGAGAAACGGGGACTACTGTCAAACTTGCTCCAGCCACCAGCCAAAAAACGGCGTGTGGGCCCTGCTGTTTCGACCAGAATACACCGGCTCTTTACTGCAGATGATCCAGAGACTGTTTTGGAGGACTGACAATTTTCTTGAGCTCAAGCATCCAAGAAGCCCTTTCTTGCAATTTCATTCCACATCCTCAGAGTATTTGGGTCTGAAACACATAATACAGGACAGAGTTGTCACACAGAATGACTTCTCTCTCCTGCTGTATTCAATATCGTGAGCTGACCAAGCAGCACTGCCAGGAGGTCCCACTTTCTGCACAGACAGCAGGTCGTATACACAGTACTCCACATGCACGAACTCTACAAGTTCCTGGGCTGTCTTGTTACAAACACCCTGCAGAAAATTACCACATTAAAAGAATTGGTTTGACACTTGTTCTCTGCACATCAAAGGGCATGTTCACGAATCTGATGCCACTTTCCTGCTTTGCAATCCGATGGCCATCTATGTGGCCGCTCTGACCTTAAACAATAGTCTCCCCGCACACCCCCAGCTGTGCACCTCCCTGCCTAACACACCCGACACACTGCAAAGGAGGCGCATGGGTGCTGTTTCGCCCTCAATAGCTGAGTGAAGCCAAAGTAGACGCCAACCTCCCTGATCAACAAAGTGAAATTGCTCCCACTGCACAGATTGCCTTTCATCGCCTCGTGGGCGCCCAGGTCCGATTTTGCAGCCTCTGTAAATGCAATCAAAGAAATTGCTTGGCGTTCTTACCCTTCAATGAGTCCACTCCACACCTCCCCGCTGCCAAGCATTTGAAAGTCCCTTGTGGACCGCTGGAAAACAGCAGAGACACACACCCTGACCAGCATATTCTTGGTGTTGCTGCAATGCATACATTAATTCACGTCACCACTGGCTCCAACCACACCTTACCAAGGTTTCTTTGAGCTGTATCGAGCTGCTTTCACTCCACAATATTGCAGCAGAAAAACTATTTCACTGGGGCTTCCGGAAAGGAATGAAATCCATTCCACCCATGAATGACTGCAGCTGCTCTGGGACCCTCACGCCCTCAGGGGTTTGGTAGTTTTCAAGGATGCAGCAGATGGTCCTTTCTGTTGCTGTCAGGGTGCTGTTCAGCATGTGCACGTGCAGCTTTTGCTGTTCTGCCCCCACAGTGGCCCCACTCCTGAGCCGCACATCCAATCGCCGGGCCTGAATGCACATGCCACCACAAAGATCTCCTGTTGTTTTGTAACCAATATACTTTCACCTCCAGTTGCATTTGTCCAATTTCCAGAATAATTTCCAAATCAGCTCATGTGGACCTATGTCATTCTGTGTCATCCTGTGCACATCATTCTGTGCAAATATTGCCAAACGCATTTTTATTTGAGAAATATTTGGGGTCTCATGCTGGTATCACTGTAAATGCACACATCCCTCGAACCATAACCTCCCTCAAGGAATCTCGCCACAGGCAGAAGATGAGCAGCAAATGTGCCACAGAAAAAGCAGAGCGGTGGTAGACTGAAACACGCGCATTTGGAGAATGTGCAAAAGCCATGTGGATGTGGACAGCACCAAGCAAAGCATGGCGAGTTCCATGCAGTCACACGTCGGACTGAAGACATGACATGTGACTAACAACGATGCAGGCAAATGGTACAAATGAGTCAGAAAGAATTTCCTTATCCTTCCACATGGATGCTGGTGTGCACGCACTTCCCTATGCAAGCAATCAAGCTTGCAGCGGATGAGGCATGCAGCAACTGGAACTGATGCTGCAAGGTGCGCCAGAGTGCAATTTTCCGTTGGCTCTTGCATTATTGCATGCTTCATGATTCTTGGACTGCATATGATGATTTCTGAATCTGCTTGTCTATGTGGCAATAGTCTCAAACACTTTGCACCACATAGCGCTGGTTTAGCAACAAATAATATTGTCATACAACAACGTTGTGCACCTTTGTATGTGTGCCATTACGCAACCCGCGCCTGTATCCAACAATCGTTGCCAATTCATTCTTTTGGTAATCATATGCCTAATACCAGTACAATATATCTTTGAACAACTAACAATATAGCCAAAACGACAAGGTATGGCTCTTGTAACTTCACTGCATTGATAAGCACTGCCTTGGCAGTTAATGCCAAGATGGCCCACAAAATTGATCAGAGTGGCGCCCCACACCTGGTAGTCAGTGCAATTCGAGCAGCTGACCAGTTCCCTAAACTTGCCCAAGCCAGGAAACCAGGCTTCAACGTCGTATTTCTTTGCCGCTGAGTTATTCAGCTCGCCAGAGACGATGTTGACAACCCGGTAAGGAATCCCAAGCGACTGGAAGAAGTCCTCCGAATTCGTGAGCATCTCTTCCATAAGCCGCCACGACTCGCCATCATCAGGGGAACAGACAATGAACTGCTCGATTTTCTCAAATTGATGAACCCTGTGCCAGCAACAGTGCTTGAAGACTGAGTCGAGATTCACAGTCCACTTAACAAATTGCAGGAGAAATAGAATTCCTGTCAGGCTACATGTGCTATCTCTATGGACAACGGTAGGCAATCTTGAACGTTGCAGCCAATGACAATATCCAAATTCAGAGTTCACTCCAAATATCCAATTTTTACAAATTCAACATCAACATCCATTCAGCATTCAACGTTCTTCATCCCAAACAATGTGACAGGAGTGTGGCCAAAGTGCGTGCGACATCCACAAGTCACTACAGTCCACATGGATGTCTTTCACAGGTCCCAGGAACAAAAAATCTTAATGAATGCAAAATTGTTTGCGGTTTGGCAGAATTTGGGCCTGGTGAGCCTCAGATGTGCGTTCATTGTGGTTGTTGAAATTTAGCAAAGATCGCCTGCACGCCGTGCAGGGAACAACACACAACATCAGTCAGTGTCATTATTTGGTTCAAAAGTGCTCAAATGTTGTCCTGCAGCCAAATTGCGTTGATTTACATTGGTTTTTGGCTTGTGCTGTGCTTTTCATGCATTGCCCATCGCAAGGAATCCTGCAGCTTAGAATTGAAATAAAGATATCCATTCAGAGGATCCATCCCTTAGCTGCTTTCGCAGCTGTAATTAGTTTGCTTTTATATGGAATTCATTTGATAACTGTGGTGAGAAAACACCGAGATACCCCCACATCCCTTTGGTGCACAATGCATGTCCCAAGTGCCTTGAAGTGCTTCACTGACCCTCAATTCACCAAAATCTGGTTTCAACCAACCATAGACTATCAACATCAGCCAAACACAAAACCAAAACAGTTCCTCACCCCAACCCCACCCGCCATGAGCAAATTTGCATTTCTGTAGCAGGCTTTTGTTATCCTTGCACAAAGAGTCATGCAAACCCCCACCTGAAGATACCAAGTGTATCACTGCGGGAGCCAGCCTCCTTCCTGAAGCATGTCGAGTACCCCACATACTTGATTGGCAAGTCCTCCTTCTCAAACCACTTCTTTCGGTGCAGCGCGCACAGGGGCTGCTCCGAGGTGGCAATCAAATACTTGTCGTCCCCCTCCCCGGTCACCTTGTACAGCTCCTCATCAAACTGACTGAGCTGTGAACATTCGCCCATCACATCTTTGACCATGAAGTAAGGAGTCTGTATGGGGGTGAAGCCACGCTTCAGGGCAAACTGAAGTCCATAATTTATCAGGGCTTGGTTCAACAAGGGACCCTCATTGATGAGGTAGTATGCCCTGGAGCCTGCGATCTTTTGAGCATCCTCAAGGTTCACAATCCCACACATTTGCACCAACTCCATGTGGGGCTTCAGGCTGTCTTCATGTCGCATTTCACCCACTTCTTTCAGGACTCCGTTGTTTGCCTGTTTCACACAAGCAAGAGGTGTCAGATGGACTGGTTCACAGATGTGGAAACAGTGTACCACCTTCATCAGGGAGCCTCGTTGACCAGATTCTTGGTTGCCAGGTGAGCTTCCTTCTCACAAAGTCTGAAAAGGCATGCATGCTGGGCACCTGAGACTGTGACCCAGGCAAGTATTCAGACAGGAACACTGCCGTCAACAATAGCCTCCTGGTATATTGTTTCCCAGTAGGGTGAGAAACACATCCAAGCTTGCAGACAGATCAAGAACAACGCCTCACAATACAGCCTTGCCATTAGTATTGTAAGCAGGCTGCTGGCACCCATTTTCTTTTGCAGAGGATGATTTGTTGAAACAAGGACACGACACATGTTATACCTGGACCCCCTCCCCCCCCCCCCGACAGACGAGATGGGGAGACACTGCTCCACCCTGCAAATGAATGTGAGCACAAACAACAGCATCCGCTGTGTACACCCACAATCACATCATTGAAAGCAACTGGGTGCAATGGCTTGTGAGTGTCCTGCAGCTAAAAACTAGTACTGGGAAGTGTCTAGCAGCTGAATTGGTACTGCTTAGTGGCTGAGCCAGTCACTAAAGCACCATCGCAACTAAAGTAACAGCACTTGCACTGACCTCATCATCACTGACGGGCACACTGTCATGCACAAGATTGCCCACAGAAGCCAGGGCAAGGTCACGCTCCTTCTCTGCCTCTACAGCCTCCTGTTCTGCATCCTGGATGCGCTTTTTCATCGTCTTTGACTTCTCTTGCAGGTCGGTCGCATCCTCCTTGGCCTGGGCACATGGACACAAGCATCCATCAAGTGTTCCAATCCACTACTATTAAATCGTGGTCTTTCTGGTATGCCTTAAGCCCCCAAAACAATACTGCTAAAAGAACATAATGTAAAAGACCATACTGTGAGTAAATGGACAACAGTTTCAACAAGTAGATTACAGGGCGAACACTATGTCTGCGCACCACATATCACACATGACACTCTCAACATACCAAAACCTGAGTGTAAGGAACGTTAATTCCCATCGATCTTCCCAGCACCAAGCCATCTGCACATTTTCAGGGGACAAGCACACAAATCTTGCCATCTCCTACAATTCAACGCTTCACAACTTTTAGGCTGTATGGTAAAGGACACTGAAACAAATAAGCACTGTGTATATGTTTGCAACGATGCGGAACAATTTGGCTGCATGCACAGCAAATGTGCAAAACAGCTCCAAGTTAATGCATTAGCAGGACCCTCCTAGTGGCACAAGCAGTCACTAATATGCACTGTCTCCCACCTTTCTGAGCTTTCCAATCTCCTTGTTCAGAGCATTGAACTCCTTCTTGAGCTGCTCGCACTGATACTGCACTGCACGAGTAGCATGGGAAGGTTGTGTTCAGGCTGGGTTCCCTTCTCACAGGTGGAAGCTCAACTTATATGTCAGGAGTGGGCAGAATCTTGGGTCTATTCACTTGCAATGTGAGTAGGTTGCGTGGATGGTGCCTTCAAGACCCCGCAGACTCAAAGCAAAGGCACAACTAAACAGCATCAACGCAAGTCCTGCAACTACCAGGTCATTCCTTCTTCAATGTTTTTCCCCGCTGTATGCTTGTTGGAGGGGTTGCACCACTGTATGATCTGCTCAGGGATCTTAAAGACACATACCACCCATGGAGCACATGAATCTCGAAAAATGTTTCCTCAGAGATGCGCTGTTAGTTGTTTGATATCTTTTTGATATATGCTTTTTGCTAAGCCAGGTAATGGATGGTCCCCAAAACAGTTGCGAGCCCGCAGCCGCTTCTGCAGCCCGTGTTGCCCACTCACAATTCCTCCAGCTCCTGTCCAGCTCGATGATCCGGTCAACGACTCCAACATCCGCGAACCGCCGCCTTTGGGACTCGCGCACCAGGTCGGGGTTGCCACCCTTCTCTGCAAGGGGAGTGGTCTTCAATGTTGGCACAAGCCATGCACCTCACAACACTTGCACATGTTTGGAGAAACGAGTCTGTTTTGGCCAGCGAGACAACCTTCTCACTAGCCCGAATGGTGTGGATCCTTTGCCCCCAACCAATGCCAGAATATTTGGACAGACACCCAAGCTCCAAGCAGATGTCAAGCCAGGACCGTTGAAGTCACGGGGCCCAAACCACTCCTGGTTGCTGTGTTCGATGCCGATGAGCCCGCGACGCGCGAGCTCTTACCGACTCGGAAGATGTTGATGTCCAGCATCTCGCAGTGCCCACCCTCGTGCGCGGTTTTTGCCGGCTTGCCGTAGTCTCTCGCACAAAATAGGTTGCGCAGGCGAGCAGGGAGGGCGACTGTGGGAACAATGCCGGGCCTCCAGTACAAAGCCACCGCTCAAGGGCACACTGCGCAAACCAGGATGAAGGTGCCCGGAATCATAGGCCAAGGCCGCGATGCCTTCACACCATCGTTCACACTTAGAGACACCCATGTCGCGTCGTTTCAATAACGGTGTATGTAACATGCAACATTTTTGGAATTACATATCGTTGTATGCATTGCGTGCTGGCGATGAATCCATGGATCCCAAAGCAAATAATTCATGAAAGTGAATTTAAAGCACTATGACTAATGGGTCATGGTATAATGGGATAAAACCCATGAGTAATGGGTTGTAGCAAACCCAAGGGTATGGGATGATACACGACTAATGCTACGGTGGGTGCCTTCCCGCTAAGGCCATGGACCCACCTCGCCATGGCACGTGAGTCACCATGAATCATGCCGGACCATCTATTACAAGATGGTATAATATATATAGTTATATATTTTTGTAGTTTACATGGCTTGAGACTACACATGTAGTCTAGGGAAGCCAATCATCCTAGAGCAGTGACAAAGGGACGGTTTTTAGTAAACTAGAGTTCCAATAATGGAACTTAATATATGTTCGCAACACAGCATAATGACCACCATTTCACTAGGTGGATCACTTATGCATTATGGTGTGTGACTTATATACATATCAAGAAGATGGTTTGTATGCAAAACATTCTGAATCTATAGAAAGAAGAAAAACATGTTTTAGGATTCACAAAATTATTGTGGTGACGAGTGGGTGTGACGTGGTTACTTGGGGTTAGGCAGTTATTGGCATTTTCTGGAGTGGCGATTATATAATCTGGGATATAAACGCCCGATTCCGTTAAGAAACGGCAAAGATATGGCCTCCTGAAGTTGTAGTACTTAGGGCCAGGGGGTCGGGTGTTAGATGCTTGGAATTAGAAGACAGTAGGTCAATCGTAGGTGAACGGTGGACGGTGACGATGTGCCTGGATGTGCACCTGACTTGTCTTGTCTTGGTGTGACAGCGATGGACCCGCGATCGGGCATCGCGCATGTGGATTTGTGCGTGCGCATGCTGTGAATCGTGTAGCCGTTCTGGCCCACTCTTTGGCCTCCCGCAAGCCAGCGAACCGCCACACCGCTGCGCCGCCACCTCTCGCCGACAGCAGGCCCCGGGGATCGATACCCGTCGAGCCTTGGGCCCACTGCGCGACAACGGAAGCGACTGCCCCGGATACGCCCACCATCCGAGGTGGAGAAGCCGGCTGACCTCCAACAGCCGTGCTGCAGGGTAGGGCGACCCCAACGACTCCGAAAACCAGTGGCTGCCGACGGGGCCGCAATAAATTGGTTTTGGAGTGCTAAGCCCGGAGCCGGGAGCTGAGCGAGAGGCGCAGCAACCAAGAGTGACCACGTAGCCTGAGGGCTGCAGATTCCAGAAGCCTCCAACACCCCAGGCAGCGGTCAGCACCTCCGCGGGTGCTGAATCGCAGTGCTGTGTGCCTGCGGGAGTTTGTTTCGTGAGCTTGAGGAGCTTTACAGTGGGCGATTGGTGTTCGGGGATCGACAGCACTGGGCGATTGCCAGATCTGCAGATTCAGTTGCGGATTCAGTGCATGCGCCAGGCGCCCATCGTGTAGCCGAACATGCGAAGGCCAGCACCCCTCAATTGGAAGATTCCGTCAACCTCAGGTCCCACCCACTGTAGAATAGGGATGAAGGTCCCGCTCTAGAAGTAGGGGACATCTGTTGCTTCACCTTATTTTGCAGGTACTGCAGGCGGGTCACCACCAGACCACTCTGCCACAAGATTGGGGGCTTGGCTAGGGGAAGGGGGAGGAGATTGAGCATGGCAATAGGCAGGCCCAGTTGGGTCCAGAGTGGTACTGCCTAGTGGCAGCATCTCCCCCGGAACCGATCAGAGGGTGAGGCCGTTGCCCACCTGAGGTAGACAGGCCAGCCACCCCCTTTGAACCTTGGATGGTTGAGTTTTAATACATTAGACAGGCTGGGGGTGCCATAGGCCAACCCAGACCTCTTACAGCAGTCTCGTCCAAGGCAAGGGACACATTCTTAGATTGTTCGGCTGATGCTGGGACTAAGTTTTCATTAGTAGCCACAGACGCACCCTCTGGAAAGTTACCAGGTGGACCGAGAGGTCACCCTGCAGAGTATTGGGGGTAACTGTGTGTGAAAGTGATTACTAAAAACCAGTAGAAGCAGGATAACTTAAGTTGGGAGGTAAAGGCTGCTTGGCTACTTGGGGATAGGATTCAGTGGATTTTCAGTAGCCCAAGCTCAGGTCTACGCCGATTGACTTTGTTTCTGTACAACTTTTCTGAGGATCAGTATCATGAGTGGGATCATGGCAGGATGTGATATGATGGACCTGCAGGGCCATGATGGTGTGGAGGAAATTGACGGGACAGTGGAGACAGTCACTGGAGTAGGACGTGTGGGAGTTATTGCTGCGTCATATGAGGCGCAGCAATAGAGGATTTTGATTGCCGGGACAGAGCCGGGGGCAGTGGTTTTGGGAAACCCAGAGGATGCCCTGGTCTCTAGGACTGAAGCTGCACAGGGGATGCAAAATCTGGAGCAGCGAGCTGCACAGGCGATAGCAGGGACTGCCGCCCAGATAGCACATACCATGAATCTGCTGGTTGATCAGACGGCATCAACAGTGTAGCATACTGCCCAGACATCTCATAGGGCAGTTTCGCATTTGGAGGGTCAGACCAGGGAGGCGTTTGGGCGAGCTGAGACCGCTATGTCATCAATGCAGAGAAACGTTGTCAGCAATGCTGATAGAATTGCTGAGCTGGAGAATGCATTCAGACACAGAACGGAGGCTGAGGAGGGAACAGGATGCGACTGTGGAGCGGCTTACTAGGTAGCTCCATGATGCTCTATCCAGAATCGATCAACTATCCGCGGACCTAGCTATAGAGTGGTCGCAAAAGGATTTTCAGCCCTATCAGCAGACTGTGCCTAGACCCCCAGAACCACCAGCAACAACGACATACAGCCGACCACCGCATTTGCAGCAGGAGCTGGAAATTGTTGCGGATGCTGGCGATCAGACGATGCCCCCTGCACAGTCCAGCCATGCTGCCCATCCAGGACAATAGAGGTCTAGATCATACAGGTCGCAGTGTGCACGTTCGCCTAGTTCTCACACTGACACGACATCATCCAGCGAGTCATCAGAGAGGCGCACTCGTAAGCGGGCTGGGATTTTTGATGTCCAAATAAAGCCAAAGGACCCTCTAACATTTTTGGGCAGGACATCTGATGACCCGGAGGTGTGGTTGGGTCAGGTGTCGAATTTTTTTCATCTGGTGGGAGGATCACCTGGGAAGCAGGTTGCATACACTTCCATTCTACTTTAGGGAACTGCACAGACCTGGTGGCAGAGAAAGCTGAAGGCATGGGAGGACCCCAAGGACATGCAGACCTTCGGAGAGCAGCTGATCAGCCGGTTTCAAAACACCAACAAGGCTGATTCTGCAATGGCTGCATTGATGAACATCAAGCAGAGGAAAGAGGAGTCCACACATGATTTCATCTGTAGGTTCGAGGTTGAGTTGGATAAGGTGGACACCTACGATGAATCATGGGTGTTGAAGATGTTCATCTGGGGCCTTCCCCAGGACCAGGCAGTACTTGTCTCACAGAGAAAGCCTAAGAGGCTGAGCCAGGCTTTCCAGCTGGCCAGGGATGCTGCATTGGCTGCCCAGTTGTCGAGACGCCCAGGATCAAGTAGACGTGCAGAGGGCAGCAGTGGATAGAAGGGTCATGGACGAGGCCAAGGCAGGCAGCAGGACAGCCCAGTGGACAAGGATTGGCACCAGCTCCAAATATTGTGTATTAACAGGCTCAAAATAAAAATGTGCAACAAGGGGGTAATCATGGAAAGGGGCAGGCTGTGAAGCCACCCGTCCCTCCACAGGCTACAGTCGTTGTATACCAGCCTGTGCCACAATAGTCTAGTGGATATGGATAGAGGGGATGGGGTAGAGGCAATCAAAGGAAGCCCCGGGTAGCAGCTGTAGCTGCCCATGATGATCAGGGGATGGCTGGTCAGCCGGACCAAGTGGCTGTACAGCATGCAGCCAGGCATGGAACTGATGCTTCTCTGCATCAGGGGTAGGGAAACTGACTGGCCCCCACTCTGGCCTGTCAAGAGTTAATCGGGGGCAATAGGAATAGGTCATGTAGAGGACTTGTATCCTAGAAAACAGAAAACTCAGCATCGCTCAAAGAAGAAGTCAAAGGAGAAAGTGGTAGTGGAGAAAGCGGCTGGAAAGACGTCGGTACCGACGCGCACAGCGAGCTGAGCAGAAACAGGTTTTGGGTGATGGCACCAGGGAGACAACTTTAGTGTCTCAAACCCAGCAGGGAGAGACCCCTACGGTATCTGTTCAAAGGTTGGAAACCGCTCCAGGTGCTGATGCTGTGGGACAGCCAGCCCCAGGCATTGGAGTCCAGGACCACGTGTTGCTAGTGGTGAACGCCGTGGTAAATGGGACAAGTGTCCCTGCGTTGATTGACAGTGGAGCGAGCAGGTCTTTCATCAGTGACTGGCTTCACTGCTGACCAGCTTTGAAGTTTGTGGGAGCATATTCTGCCTTGGAGTTGGCAAACGGGGAAACCATAGTTTCCACCGGAATAGCCCCACGGGTGTTGGTATGTATCGGGAGTGTACCTTGTCGACTATCATTGTCTGCAGTACCGATGATGGAAGGGTTTCAGCTCATTTTGGGTAAAGATTGGCTGGATATCATGAACCCACTGGTGGATTGGCGGTCAAACACGGTGTACCTTAGAAATGGCTCACAGCTGGAGCCTATCAAGGGTATCCGTGAAACATCTGGTAAACATTGCCAGATTGTCGACAAGGGATTGAACGGTCTCCAACACTATTTCAGAGACCTCAAGAGGGGATCAGAGACTCCTACTGCAGACTTGGGGATCAAGTTGGCTGCATTCTGTTCGCCAAAATTTTGGGAATATGATTTTTCGGCGAAGCAGTGGGCCACTCAGCAGCCAGTGCTGAGTAATGTATCATCACCGGGGACGGCCGATGTTCCCCAGGGGGGGAGTACAGCCCCACAAAATTTTTCTCCAGAGGAACCTCACAGACCTCAAAGTTCCCCAAGGTGCAGGACTACAAGGGCAAAGAAAGTGGCTGGTCAATATGTGAGGCAGCCTGTCAAGAAAAAGTTGGACTTTATATCGATGAGACAGGCAGCCAAGAGGGTGAACAAAACCGACCAGCCCATGTACTTGTGTGTTCTGAAGGCCACAGACTTTCCAAATAAAAGCAGAAAAGGCCAATATCCAAGGCTGGTGCAGCTAGAGGCATGACTAAGGGCAAAAGGCAGAGATCGTCGAAGGAAATAGGCCCAGTGATGGAAAAGGTACCGATTGAGGAGGTTATTCAGAAAAAGGTCAGTGAGGCAGATGAGGCTGTCCGGGAACAACTACAGCAAACACTTGAGGAGTTCAAGGGCGTGTTCCTAGACAAGCTGCCTTACGGTCCACCACCCAAGAGGATAGTCGATCATGAGATTGATACGCTGCCAGGAGAGGCACCGCCGCACAAAAGCCCATACAGGCTGAGTACGGCTGAGTTGGATGAACTACGGTGGTAGATCAACACGTTGCTAGAACAGGGGTGGATCAAACCGAGCTCTAGCCCGTACGGTGCACCTATCCTTTTCATACCTAAAAAGGATGGCAAGTGGAGGATGTGCATTGACTACCAGGCTTTAAACAAAATAACCGTTAAGAATTGGTACCCACTGCCAAAGGTGGAAGAGTTGTTGGATCAACTTCACAGGGCAAAATATTTCATGAAAATTGATCTCTCCTCAGGTTACCATCAGATTCGGGTGAGAGAATCAGATGTACATAAGATAGCTTTCATGAGTTGATATGGCAGTTTTGAATACCTTGTCATGCCATTCGGTCTGTGCAATGCACCAGCAACCTTCCAGAGGATCATGAATACAATTTTGAGGGAAGGCTTGGACCAGTTTGTGCTAGTGTTTCTGGACAATATACTAATCTATAGCAGGACAAAGTAGGAACACATACAGCATATCAGGGAAGTTCTGTCCCGCCTACGGTCGGAGAAGTTGTTTGGAAGATTAAAGAAGTGTGACTTCTTCAGAACCGAGGTGGAATACTTGGGCTTTGATGAGGGGGCTGAGGGGATCAAGCCAGCACTATCAAAAGTCCAAGCAATTTTGAATTGGCCAACAACAGAAAACGTCACCAATGTCCGTTCATTTTTGGTGCGGTTTTATCGCTTAAGTTCGCCAGTGGATTTAGGCTTGTGAGACGGCGGAAGATGGGTGACAGCGAAGGATTCATTCAATCGTTTGAAGACAGCCATGGTGACTGCACCAGTTCTGCAATTACCGGACTTCGGCCGGGAGTTTGTGGTTACCACAGATGCATCAGGCGTTTCAGTGGGTGGTATACTACAGCAAGACTTCGGCAACGGGCTGCAACCCGTTTGCTATGAGAGTAGGAAGCTCAACCCAGCCGAGACCTAGTACAGTGCATACGAGCATGAATTACTGGGCATCACTTGGGTTGTTGGGAAATGGCGGCACTACCTGGCCAGCCGCCACTTCGTCATCCAAACAGATCATGACTCCTTGAAAAACCTGCCCAACCAGCCTGCAATGAACAGGAAGGTGTGGAAATGGGTGCAAGTTCTGCAGGGCTACGATTGCGATATTGTCCACATACCAGGAAAGGACAACCCTGCAGATTTTCTCACGAGTAGAAGTATTCAAGAATTAAGGTTCATGGCAGATGTGCGTGCAGGAGAAAAGTCATTGGTCCAACGTCTTCGTCTCCATGAGGGTAACAGCGGGGAAAACTATATTCAAAAGAAACTGGACGAAATATTTAAAAGTTCCAGACCTGAGGGTGTAGTGGTGGCTGCAAGTGGGGAGCAAAATTCTTTACATTCTTTATTGGTGACCAGCACCAGAATTACTCTGGAGGAAGACTTGAGGAACTCTATAAAAGAGGGCAACAAGCAAGACAATAGATGGGCAGAAGTTTTGAATCAGTTGGAATCCGCCCAAGGACAAGTCACCAGAATCGGGAATCGTGACTACCGATTGAACCATGGATTCATTGAAATCAAGTTGAAGGACAACACCGAGGATAGGCAACCTTGCAGATTGGTGGTACCAGATGTGGAGGACGCCCACAAGAAGATTATGGCAGAGATACATATAGTACCATATGCGGGATATCTTGGTTACTACAAGACACTCAAGAAGTCACAGCAAAATTTACTGGCCAGATCACACAGTGGATGTACGAGACTTTGTGATGGGATGTGAGGTCTGCTAATTAGAGAAGAGCGTCCACAAGTTGTCAGCAGGACTCCTTCAGCCTTTGCAACTTCCAGAGGAAAAATGGAGTGATGTCAGCCTCGACTTCATCATGGATCTACCGGTCAGTGAAAGGAAAAACGATGGGATCTTCATGGTTGTAGACCGAGCTACAAAGATAGTATACTTGGTACCTATTCAGCAGACCATCACTGCTGCTGAGACCGCTCAAGTCTACTGGGAACAGATTGGACGACTACACGGGATCCCCAGACTGATAGTCAGTGATCGAGATCCACGATTTGTGTCAAAGTTCTGGCAGGAATTCTAGAAGATTTTGGGCAGCAAGCTGAGGATGTCCAGCGCTCACCACCCCCAAATATATGGACGGACAGAGGCAGCCAACAGGGTGGTGGAGCAAGTCCTCAGATGTACAATCCATGGTAGTCAGGAAGTCACTCATTGGGAGAAATACTTGCCCATGGTGGAGTTCGTGATCAACAACAGCTCATCGCCATCCATGGGGTACACGCCTTTTTATTTGAACTATGGCTTTAAGCCAATGACCCCGTTGGACCTGATCAGGGATGTAGACTAGACCAATATTGAGGGTGTCAACATCTTTGTCAACAGGATGAAGAAGACCTTTAGAATGGTGATGCAATCAGTTCATCAGGCTCAGCAGAGGCAGAAGCGTTAGGCTGATCAGCGGCAAAGAGAATAGAGGTTTTATAGTAGGGAACAAGTGCTACTCAGTACAGAGCATCTACAGTTGAAGAATGCACTTGTTTGCAAATTGAAGTGACGAATCGTAGGACCATTTGCTGTGGTCCGTCAGGTGGGATCAGTGGCCTACAAATTAAGGCTACCAGCAGGGTGGAGGATTCATAATATCTTTCACACCAGTTTGCTGTGACCATTCAGATCGTCCAGATGGTCAACCCCACAGGAGACAGATGATGCCGAGATCAAGCCAGAAGCTAATGAACCATACGAAGTTGAGAAGCTACTACGATGGAGATGGGCAGGACCCAGTGGCAGGAGGCACAAGGAGTTTTTAGTGCTATGGACAGGGTGGAGTATCGACGATGCCTCCTGGATACCGGCAAGAAATTTCACCTACACCAGAGAGCTCCAAAAGGTGATTAAGAGGTACAAGCCTGAGGAAGACACTAGTATGGGATAGTGTGCTTTCGGAGGCGAAAGCTACCCCAAGGGGGGAGTAATGTGACGTGGTTACTTGGGGTTAGGCAGTTATTGGCATTTTCTGGAGTGGAGATTACGTAATCTGGGATATCTTCCTTTTGTGGGTGTTATTTAGAGCTTCTTGGTTCCAACGAGCTTTTAAACGCCCGATTCCGTTAAGAAACGGCGAAGATATGGCCTCTTGAAGTCGTAGTACTTAGGGCCAGGGGGTCGGGTGTTAGATGCTTGGAATTAGAGGACAGTAGGTCGATCGTAGTTGAATGGTGGATGGTGACGATGTGCCTGGATGTGCACCTGACTTGTCTTGTCTTGATGTGGCAGCGATGGACCCGCGATCGGGCATCGCGCATGTGGATTTGTGCGCGCATATGCTGTGAATCGTGTAACCGTTCTGGCCCACTCTTTGGCCTCCCGCGAGCCAGCAAACTGCCACACCACTGCGCCGCCACCTCTCGCTGGCAGCAGGCCCCGGGGATTGATCCCCGTCAAGCATTGGGCCCACCGTGCGACTACGGAAGCGACTGCCCCAGATACTCCCACCATCCGAGGTGGAGAAGCCGGCTGACCTTCAACAACCGTGCTGCAGGGCAGGGCGACCCCAACGACTCCGGAAACTTGTGGCTGCTGATGGGGCTCCAACAGTGGGCACCTTTGGAGTGTCGTATGGCTGGTTGTTGATGGGTGATGGTCCTTATCACATAAAAAGGAAAGTTCTATGGGTGCAAGGGAATTCGAACTGTTCAGTTGCGAGGGTCGTTGCCACCGTCAGCAAGGCTCTTCGCTATGGGAAGGGTGGACAAATATGTAAGCCCTGGGTGTGTGTTGTGTGGTGTGGCCTTGCGTCTGGCCATGTACCAATGCCGTTGAAGCATCGGCGATTGTGGATTTGCGCTTCCCATGTGCACTCCAAAGGGGGCCGTTTGAATCGCATCAACGGCCATTTCCTTCAAGATGGTTTCGGAGCATCAAGGCAAGTTCTGGGGTAGGGCGACAGTGGACAAAGTGCAGGCAGGTCCCCAAGAGCTGTTTGGGGCAGTTTGCACATTGATCGAGTCGGAATTCGGTCAACAGTCGGCCAAAGTGTTGGACGGGTAGAGTTGCAGATTTTGCAATTGAGCGAGATCTACAATGAGTGAAGCGCGATTGAGGGCTGGGAGGTGGCAGCGGACAGCGCAGCAATGTCCTTAGGATAGCTTGAGGCTGTTTGGACGGCGATTGACCCGTCGCTCGGCCGCCATCGCCCAATTTGGCGAACCGGCACAAGTGAGAATCCCACAATTTGACCATATCTACAGCTTGCAAATAACGTCCGAGTGGTGCACGACAGTGGCGAACGGGCGGCAAGACTCTTGTGAGTAGCAGGGAGCCCTTTGCAAGCGTTCTGTGGCAACAGCAATTGTGGATCAGTGGGTTGGCGCTGGCTCAACATTTTGCGGTGAGGTGGTGTTTTGGTGAGGCATGGATTTTGGCGAAGGATTGCGCAACGTGTGGCTGGCCAAGGAAGTTTGCAGCATGGCGCAGAGCTCTGCACGAGCCTCCCAAGACGTGGCTATAGCAGACACTTTGAGCGAGGGCAGTGCCGGGAGCTTGAGGGGGGCCAAAGCAGCGGATGGTCAGAGGGGCAGAGCCGCCGTGGCTCGGAGTTCTCGCCCATTAATTGGGCCCATAATGTACCAGAGGTCGGGCCGCCTGAGGTGGAGGTACAACTATTGGGGTTGTGCTTGCGTACGAGGGTTACAAATGTGATGGATTGGGTGGCTCCCAAGGCTGGTGAAAGTGCACAAGTGGACCCAAGGAATTTTGATTGGCAGTCATTTATTTAGTGGTTTTCCAGATTTCAATCCATGTGTTGATGTCTCTTTCCAGCTATGGAGAAAATCTATCTTTATAACCCTAAGGAATATGTTGGGATGTTTCTTTCCTTAGCATGAGGTTGTGCTGGTGAGTTGCCCAGCCAACCTATTCTTTTAGTGTTATATTCATTCAGAAATGGGGTGCCAGCTCGTTGGAGAGAAAGTCTACCAAGTCCATTGCGTGCGGTGGTGGGTATGGGCCCATTGTCGATTCAGCGTTAATGGGGGAGGTGCTGGGTGATAGCAGCGGAAATAGTAACAAGGGCCCACCAAAATTCGGAATGTCTCGCAGATGGAAACGTGGGAGAGCCCATGTTTGCAACACCGCATAATGACCACCGTTTTACTAGGTGGATCACTTATGCATTATGGTGTGTAACTTGTATACACATCAAAAAGATAGTTTATATGCAAGACATTCTGAATCTATACAAAAAGAAAAACATGTTTGAGGATTCACAAAATTATTGTGGTGATGAGTGGGCATCTTTGGAATGTCGTATGGCTAGTTATTGATAGATGATGGTCCTTGTCACTTGCAAAGGAAAGTTTTGTGGGTGCAAGGTAATTCGAATTGTTTGGTTGCGGGGGTCGGTTCCACCGTCGGCAAGGCTCTTTGCTGTGGGAAGGGTAAACAAATATGTAAGCCCTGGGCGTGTGTTGTGTGGTGTGGCCTTGCAACTGGCCGTGTACCAATGCCATTGAAGCATCGGCAATCTTGGATTCGCGCTTCCCATGTGCACTCCAAAGGGGGCTGTTTGAATCGCATCAATAGCCATTTCCTTCAAGAATAAGCTATAATGCCTTAATGGGTTTTAATATTCCCTACCAGGTGCGGGTGCTCACGCTAGTCGCATACCTCTCTCAACATTCTGAATCCAGTGGTAGATCACTTAAATAATAGTTACAAAACCTAATTCTTTGCATTGTGTTTCTTTAGGGAACACGATAATTGACTCTAATATATCTGATGTGTGCAAAAGCACCAAAATTGGGATATAAATTTAGAAGTTGAAACAACTGAAAAGTAATTCAATGAGCTAATGGTATAACATATCAGGTTGTAGGCACACTTGTTATTTATGCTTGCATTATTGAGTTTATGGTTTTACACATTGAAATGTAAATCTATATAAGGGCTATTTTTGTAGCGGTATTTACGTTTTTGTAGATCGTGATTACACCCAGTTCATATGATAAAAGTCCCGCATGATGATCCATTTTTTGCCCCCTCAAACACTCGCAACAAAATATCCACTTCGCCCTCGGCAGTGGCAATAACAACATGGAGCAAAAGTTCGTTTTCTGGCCATTGCAATGTGTATAACTGCCTTCCTGAGACTCCCTAAGTATGTGTGTAGTATCTTTATGTGTCCGGGGGTGTACATTGCATTTACGTATTTTTTGTATTTGTTTAGGTATAAAAACTTAATTGCAATAAATTTTTATGGTGTGAATAACAAACTAGGTTGCAGGAGCATGTGGTGTTTTTTGCTTTTTCTTTCTTTAGTTTAGAATGATTTGTATTCTATACATAGAGCTTAACAACCAAATGGAGGTATGATATGTTGCATACAAGAACATCAAGGAATATATATATTTACCATACTCTTCAAGGGATTTAAAAATCATGGGATACTTTGGCTAAGCGTTTGTCATTTGGATCACCAATATCATATTACTAGAATCACCGCGATGGCAGTTTTGTCAGTTGCGAGGGAATTTTTGAGGATTCAAAAGGTCAAACAATGGAGCGCTAGCATGGCACTTTCTTTTTTGGTATGGAAGAACCTCCATCTATATGATTCACATACATTTTCAGCCTCGGAGGGTGAAAATTTTTTTGCATAAGGCCTATATGAGGGTCTGGCAATAGTTTAAAAAAAGTATGTTCATTTGGGGATAGGACGGTTTTGGGAGAGTTACAATATGAACACCTCAAATTGGAAGTATTGTTTTTTATATCAAAGCAGATTGAAAGTGGTGATGAGCATGAGGTTATCTAGGATATTTTGGTTGGTTATTGCAATATATTGAACGTCAAAACTATGATGCCATATTTTAGACGGATGCAATTGAACAAATTATCAATTGTAAAGTTGCAACCACCTTTCTTATGTTGCCTCTTTGTGTAGCCTTTGTACACAATTGATGGTGTATAGCAGGTGTGGGTTTTGCGTTTATGTTTATAATTTTGTATTTATATTTTTACGCATTCAAACATAAATTTGCAAAAAGTCTATTTTATGGTTGTTTTCATATTTTTACAGCTCATTGGGATATCCAGGCTATATGATGAAAGTTGCACATAATGATCGCTCTTCCACTGTTCTCATTACTCACAAAATGTCCACCTCAGTGTCCACCTCACCCTCGGCAAGAGCAACAATGGCATAAAACAAAAGTCGTTTTCTATACATTTCAGCGCATTTCACTACTACTCCCCATACTCCCCAAACCTGTATATTTGTTCTTATGTACACCGAGTTGTATCATTATTGTATTTATGTGTTTTTACATGTTTTTATGAGAAAATTAAAAAAATATTTTTACACATTTTTATGTACAAAATGTAGAAAGTATTTTCATGCTTTTTTACATATAAAAATATAAAAAATATTTTATGCATTAAAATATAAAAAGTACTTTTGCGCATAAAAACATAAAAAGTTTTTTATGTGTAAAAAGGTAAAAACTATTTTTATACACAAAAACATGAATGCGTTTAGTTTTTAAGGCATAAAAATTAAGCTTGGTATGATTTCTCAACTAGTTTAGCTTCAGCACTAATGCCATAAGGTGTCAAAGTTTGCATTTCTGCTGAGTACACCCATGACATTCTCAGCGTTCAAGTTCCACGGATTTTGATTGTATTTGTGCGAATTTGTACAGCACAAATTTGTGATCTTTTCCAAAATTCGTGGATTTGGCTTCGCTTGAGTGTTCAAGGCACATGAACCTTTGTGGGTGGATTTCTGTGACCAAATTTGGCTTGTTGCTCGAACAACAATGGTAGGCATGCAAAATGGCCCTAGTTTCATTTCCTTGACTTGCCTTTCAACCACTCCAGGGAAGAAAATAGGTGAATACACATGGAAATCCGCATATTTCAAGATGATGTTGCATTATGCATGCCCGTTAGAACACCATGCAGATAGCATAGAGAAAGAAAATCTGCAATTTTTTTCCTTTTTCGTACCACTGTGCACTATGCACTTTGAAAGCGCCAAAAGGCTTCATATTTTGCACTGCACTTGGAAGGGTGTCTCATTGGCCCTTTGATTGCTCATTGGATATTTGGTAGATGGGGCCAGTTCTACTCGGAATAGGTTGTCATTTCACGAGAAGCTTGTCAGCTTGTCAGTAAGTGTGAGCCCACGGTATTGCTCACGTCCTATATCTGGTACTAATTCTGAAAGCCGCAAGCTTGCAGTAACGAATCCCATTAGAGTGTGGAACTCCTCAAAAGGGCACCGAGAGAGCGCAAGCACAGCCACAACCTGCTCGTTTATCCGCTGTTAGCAGCCTGACCCAGGTGTTGAAGTGCGGATTGTAAAGAGGATGACTAAGCCGGGGATCGATTCGGGTACCTAAGGTTAGAGGCCCCACCACACACTGCCAAGGCCATGTCAAGCAAGACGGCAGACTACTCCCTTCAGGACCATCCACCCCCAACGGCACAAAGCCTTGGCAACGGCGACAATGTCCTCCACATTCCCATCTCGGCAACGGCGACTGACCCACGCGCCGTCTTGGGCCTGTCCAGCCCACCCAACCCCACTCGCGGCCCCCGCCCCACCCGACGCACAGCCCCACGCCGCTCGCCCGCGCCCCCTACCCCCCACCCCCCAACCCCCCCACCCCGGGCTGACAGTCCCCGATTAGTGCAACTCTCCGGGCGCCGATCATTGCTGAATGCCAACCGTCGGCCGGGCGGTGAATCGGTTTGGCCAACCGCTCGCGCCTCGCGGGCAATCGGCTGTGGAACGGAAGGCTGGCTGGGCCGCTTCGCCGGTGCTCCGAGGGCTGTTCCCAACCCGTCGCGATCGCGCCATGGCGGACAGAGGACGGAGGGCGTTTCCGGTGTGCTCGCATGTCATCAATGAGGTGCGTGCCGCCAATGGGAATGTCGGCGATCGCGCTGGCCTGCGTTAGGCGCGACGCCCGACGGGCATCGGCCCCTGCGGCGGTGGATGGCGTGGGTGTGCTTTCGAGTCTTGCTGTGAAGATGTTGGCTGTGGGATGGGCGTCGCGGTGAGCTGGCGGTTGGTGCCGGGAGGACACTGCCAATCGACTGTCGCGCCAAGTCATCTGGAAGCGGCATGGTGGCTCGCTTGGTCTGTGCAGAGCGAACGGACGAAGACAGCATGGGGGTATCCTGGGGTGTCCTCCAAGGAGCTGCTATGAGACCTGCGCCAAGAGTCGAGGAACACCGGAGCACCGCTTCCTG
This sequence comes from Ostreobium quekettii, assembly GCA_905146915.1. NCBI lineage: Eukaryota > Viridiplantae > Chlorophyta > Ulvophyceae > Bryopsidales > Ostreobiaceae > Ostreobium > Ostreobium quekettii. The sequence continues at coordinate 225,305 of CAJHUC010000294.1, forward strand.
AACGCCCTTCCACCCAGGCCAGGGTTGGGAACACCCAGCCCTGTCGACGAGAACTCAGCGCGCAACGGCGTCCGTGGCGCAGACGCCATCACATATAAGGCCACAGACTCTGGCCTTGTAGGGGCGACTCTGAGGCGGCTGGGGTTGTGTTCGTCGCAGAGGTCCATACAGCACTCCCAGCGGGTGCACAAGGAGAAGCTCGCCAAGGTGCAGGCCAGCATCGACAACAAGCCGCCCCAGGAGCGGGCGCACTTGAAGGTGAACAAGAAGAAGATGCAGAAGAAGGCCGAGGAGCTGTGCGACATCGACAACGTGCGTGGGGACCGGGGGGTTAGTTCGGTGTGTTGGGGTGCGGATGTTGTGAAAGGGCGGGGAAGCATCACGGTGCCGTGTACAGCCGTACATATGTCAAAAATATGCTGTACATATGCCGAAGACATGTATACTGTGCCTGGGCGAAAAGTCCACACAGACATTGTGATGCGACGCAAAGTAGACTTTGTGTATGTCCTAATTCGGCCGATGCTTATTGTCCCATTGACTGTGGAATGTAGAGAGTTGTGCTAGAAGGTGCATAGAGTCCATGCGCATCTTGATGGCCCAAAATTGCATTTTGGTGTTAGTCTTATCTGATATCCATCAGTTTTGGATCTAGATGGCATGAAGGGTAAGAGGGTAGGATACACCAAGCCGGCTTGGGCTTAAGGCGCCCTAATGCCAAAAGTTGAAGATATTGTGAAACTCAACACTTGAAATCTCTGAAATCATATTTCCTTTCGAAGTTAGGAGCATATTGCCACTAATGCCATAGACTCAATTACTTCATGTATGAAATCAATGAAGTGTATGGCCTTCATATGCTTCATATCCAAAACTAAAGGTGATCGAATATTTATACCAAGATTTGTGCTTTCATCTATTGGTAGTCCTCATGCATTTTCCTAAACCTGGGTCCACCGCCATCGGCATACTTCCATAAAAGGATGGGTTATTTGCATAGTGAAACACAATGGATTTCACGATCTAAATTTGAATTGCGTCTAAACTCCTTTGCTTAAGTCTGTTTTCCAAAACCAGATGGGGCCCATGGGCTTCCCTCATAATCGCTTGTGGGTCTCACCCCTTTTTCCGTGAGCTCCAGGAGAATCGGATTCTACTCGAAAAAATGAGCCGAATCGCCAACGCAGAAAGCCCTGGCCAGCAGAAACCGTGGCCATCGAGAACGGCACTAAACTACAAGCATGGCCTCCACTACGATCCAACAAGTAGCCAGATGCATATCGACTGTTGGCAATCTCGCAAGGCCGACGCAGCCACCAGCAGCAGAAAAAGCAAATACAAAGATGAACAAGACCAAATGCATCTATCAAGGGAGGTGCGTTGCAGCTGCTAGTAGAATATAGTTTCCTGCAAGTATGTTATTATGACATTGTCATGATTGTGACACATTCAGTATTGTTCAGACAGTTCCCCGTGCATTTGCGGGGACGCATATATGCTTGAGGAGTAATATGAGACTCGGAAGCTAAGTGCCATCGAGATCCTGGAATTGGACCAGATTGAGTTAACCTCGATGTGTGCGAGCACCTCATTAGATGGTAACCAACTCATTCCAGACATTTGTGCAATTTGAGATTAGCATCTAGGGATAAGGAATCATTTGTAACTCACACTGATATGGACACTATTATAAGTAAATATTTCTCTCACAATGAAGTTACTAATTGTCAAGAAGTAGGAGGATGAAAATCAAGCAATGATGTTGTCCTTCAGCCATACGCATACACCAAGTCAGACGACAAGCCACATTGGGAAAGGAACATCACAACATAATCAAATTATGACCTGCCTCATGTAGAAAATATAGCTTTGCTTTCCAACAGACCTGCTATTTGCATGCAAATTTGCATATTTCTACTAACCAGGGATTGTTAGGGATGGATGATTGATTTTTTTCTTAATTCGTCATATTTATATTTGAATTAAGTATGCACGATTTGAAGCTCACGATATATTTGCCTACAAATTCCTGAATCTTCTATGGCTAATCTTGTCACCCAACAGCAGTTCGGGGTGCCAAACAAGCACTTTTTATGCATATAATTTGTGCGGGTGGCCCGCCACTATTGCAACCGTCTTGTGAGCGGTGATGAGGGTCACTATCACTGCCACATCACTAGCATCAGCGGTCTGAGTGAATAGAAAACGTTTGTTGTACAATGTTCCCACCCTTTGTGAAAGCGATGCACATGCAAAGCTGACCAGCACCCGGATGAAGGAGAGGGGGGCAGGAGGTAGCCAACCAAATGTTTGACATGGTTGCATTGGTCACAAAAGCTGCTCGCCTAGCAGTTGTTACAAAGTGTTCATACACAATTATGCACACATTATGTACTACTATGTACAACCTAATTATGAATGTTCAGATGTTAATGCACTATGCAAATATATTGCATTAATTTTTTTATTGCAATCCTAAGTGGTGGGTCTGTTTCAATAAATAGACTTTTGTAGGGAGTTTCACATAGATGGTGGTGCAAGTAGTTGTTTCCTCTTTGAGTGCATTTGAACAACCACTACTTTGAAGCCGCTGACCTATATGTTTTTGTTCCATGTGACTAGAACATGAAAATTCTCAACGCAATCCAAACGGCCAAGCCCTTTTGCAGTGCCGCAGAATGGGAGAGGCAACATGAGGAAGAGAGGCGTTTGGCATCGCGCCTGTCACGGAGGTGGGCAAAACAACGTTCATCTTCAACATCCCCCATGAGGTCCAGTGCCGCAAGCCGCATGCAATCTTGCCCAGGCCTCTCTAGAACTGCCTCCGACAATGACATGTAAGTTGCCGGCCTATTACCACCTCACAATATTTCAAGCCAAGCATTGTTCATTTCAAATTGATCATGATATAGCACCTATTATGTATTGTTAGCTGGCACATCATAGTTTTTTTTAATCTGTTTGAAGTGCATTATGGTAGCGCTTTTGTAGGTGTTCACTTGCATGGGTGTATTCAGGTATTGCAGGGTTATTTTTGTATACTTCTTCTTTTATAATTCTCCAGAATATACTCTGGAAAAGTCAGACAAGTACTAAGGCATTGAAAGGGCGTGGAGTCCTATTCCTCAGAGGAGGGGTATGGCCAAGAGGCAATCTGATTGTGAAAGAGTCTTTCCAGAAGCCTTACTTTTGTGTTTTATGGTGTAATGTGATTGATCTTTGTATCTTCTTTAGCAATGGCGATTCCACCACTAGGAATGTTCAGATATGCTGCGTAGCCTCCCCAAGCAAGCTGAAGCAATATCCCTAACATCTTATCAAAACAAGATTGTAACCTAGTTGCATTCAAGGATATGGTAATTCGTTGATCTAAACAGCTACAAGGAAGGAAATTATGCATTGTGCAATGCCTCGGTGTATTGTATTATATTCAACTCTTTTGCATTTTGAAATGCCAGTGTTGTTATTCTTCTTCCGCAAATTCCACATAGCATTCTACCTGCGGAGGGTGCAAGTCAGAAAGCTCCTTGTCCAACCTCCTTTTGTGGTAATTGAAACAACAGAATTTTGGCATTACAATCTATTCATCTTATCATGCACGCCTTATATATGTAAGTGATGCATCATGTATAGAAATGGCTGATAATCCACTATTTGTTTTTGGCCCAACTTTCATTTATCAATTTACAGGCACCTCGTGGAGGGAAACAAATACACCAATACTTGGAGGCCCTCTGCTTCACCTCGTATCAAGTCCGAGCCCCAAGGAAACGGGAAAGGGCTTTGTGGATCTGCAGTGCCTATGCAACACTCAGTCGCGTCACCATACTTAAATCAAGCTCCTAAGAAAAGTGGCATCCCAGGGAGCAGACAAGACCCAAGAAATAAGTGATATTTGGGGTCCAGAAGAGCAATGCAATGGGTTGGTATGGGCTGTTCACAGCACACCAGAAGCTTTGGATTGAATGTCTTGCCAAAAGGCTCATCTGAGTTGGTGCTTTGGGCTACTACAAAGCGTTTTCCAGTTCTCATATATGCTTGTTGGTTGTTTGAGAGTTTCGCTTTATTATGCTTCATGTTGAACGCGATTTGACCTCGTGATTAATTATGAGTATTCAAGTCGGCTCCTCACTTCCTTGTCGTTGTGTGCCGTGCTCACCGTATACATAAATTATATAGAGGCTCACTCCATTTGGCTTGAAAATCTCTTGTGTCTTGCTCCTTAATAACCGTTTTTCATTACCCACTGTATGTTGTGATATTATCTTCGTAAAAAAATCCTGAAATTGCCATTGTTGTGTGAATGTGAAGTATTCCTTAGGAATTGTGTGTTGTTTGAAATTCAAATCAAACTGCTTGTAGGTTACGATCAGAGAAACGCCCATGTTGCAAAATTGGGCAATCCCCAAGCATCTTATGCAGAGTGCAGGGCGACCGGTTCGCCTATCTGCCATTGGAGACATTTCCATGCATAAGAAGCGCATACGTAATGGTGATGTTGAAGTCACACCATCGCTCCAGCAGCGAGGGGCCCCAAGGAATGCCAAAATGTGGAGACTACATTGGAAAGCACAACAAATGGACATTGGCTCTCAGTCAACAAGTGTTCAGTCTACTTTGGGTGTGGCATTTGGGTCAAAAACTTTATTTCAGAATATTGGGTATGGATCCGGCATTGAAAGTGGTGTGCTTCCAATTTGGTTATTAGTGAGCGGCTATGGGTCCTGTGGTAAGAGAAGTGGCCATATTCGAAACGGTTGCTGTATAGCTGTATCACATGCGAGGATGCCTTTGATTAGCTTAGTGCTTAATTATTAGATTATTTAAGTCACTGAAGTGGTTTAGATGCATTCAAATTATTCAGTGCATTGGACTTTGGCTTCTCGCTGCTCTTTCTTGCATGTGCATTAAACTATTATCAATTGTATAATTGAGCGACTTTCCTCCAATTGATATTCCAATACGATCCATTTATTTGCTAGTAGGTTCAATGATATTCGCTAATAATAAAGCATTTAGAAAGGTTTAGCTTTGCTTCACTGCAAATGCTCAAGTTTGTCAAGCACATGCAGGCCAATGAAATTTACGTTGGTTATGATGGATATGTATCACATGTGTTACCATCATTTGTTACCCAACAAGGCAATGAAGTAGCTGTTAGCTTCCTATTTTGCATGAACGTTATCACATGCAAGCATGTTAATTTACTGCAGTACTACCATACCATTATGTTAGAGGTGGTGCGGATCAGCAAAAAAGCTGCAATGACATCTATCAAACATGCTTTGATATGACTCTCAGATATGCTACACGTAGCTTATTGGCGAGGCAAGCTTTGGTGTTGCATTAAGCTCATCAAATACCTCTTCCTCATTCGCTAAAGTTTATTGAAGGATCTCCGACTATGGAACCTAGCGCAATTAAGTCCAATTGCCTTGCGTTAATTGATTCATATTTAAATGGAGTTGATCGTTTATACATGCCTTCAATGGAACAGAAGACTCTCGCAAAAGCTTTTAAACAAGGGGTACCGCCTGACCCTGCCACATACCAGAATTTTGCAAGATCAATAGCACTTTATGTTCCATTTGTCTCCTCCGCCAAGACCTTCCAATTTATTGCAAATTGGCTTTCATCATCACCATCATTGTTTTTATAGAACAAGGCAATGGGGTAGCCGTCAGCTTCCTATTATGCATGAGCAAAGCAGAGTTGGTGATCGGTTCAAACTCGCTTTATCAACCTTATAAGCTCTTGTGAGAATTACAATATAGTCTACAATGAAGGAAACGCTAAAGCTCCCTTTGCTGCAGATTGCATGCGCATTTTGTCTTCATATACAAGGCATATAGCTTTCGAGGATATGAATTGAGGAATTCGCTCAGAAAGCTTTGCACGGCAGATACAACATGATTAGCCAATGGTTGAATTCAGTGCTTATGCCGGCTGGTATGGACATGCATAGCTGGGTACCATGCAAACATATGTCTACATGCACGTGTGTGCATCTGCGGACTTGTAGAAAATCCCCCGGTTGGCCTTGGCCAAAAAAAGATAGCGTGTTGTCTCTGAATAGTATCGAACACTGCTGGCATTCGCAAACATTTATCTCAAAAGTTCCATGCTTTACAACGGGAAGCCCTAATTCACTGCCAAGTCACCAAAACATAGTTGAGATGCTAAAGAACACGGCAGTAGTGGAAAACCAACAAGATGTGATCTGAGCTATTTCAATGGCTGGCATATTGCTGAGACCATAAGGTTTGGTACTATGCAATGGATATCCAATCAATGACACTCTATCAAGCCAATGTCATTGCTTTGAACACCCAACGCCTAGCTTGTCATTGCACTCTGAGAAGTCAAGAGTGTAGGCATATATATGTTCCCCTTCATGAGGGTAACTGAGAGCCACTAGGGATTCTAGGTGATGCACTTGGCTAATGGATGCATTGCACAAATCCATGTTTATGCACACATGTGTAGCGCGGTGTTGTGTCTCCGCCCTTCAGTCTTCCAGCCACTCAAAACTATAACACATGAAGACAAACCATCATGATTGTAGGATGGTTCCTTTTTTTCCGAGGTCCCAGGGGCCTGTCTATGCTTAGATATGTCACATCGCACCTCGGATGCTCACTGCACAAGATGCGTGTCACACTTTTCTGGTCCTTGTGTGCCACGTAGCGCCCATGTAATATTGTTAATTATTGATACATTATACCCTATCTTTTTAGAGGGCACCACTAGCAGAATCTACAGGGCATGCAAGCAAAGGCAAGAAAGGCTTGGCTACCCAGCAGCAGCAACGTGCTGAGGCCACAATGGGTAGAACGAGCCTGGGTACAAATATTATGAGTGTCTTTATGGACGAGAGTCTTGCTGTCAGCCTTCATGTGCATTAGATGCATCTAATTCCAATGGGCATAGTCTCCTCTCATCCTGAGCTATCACTGACAGCTTGTGTGTTTTTGCAAGTATCAAACTACTTCGTCTGCAACTTCTTCAATGCCACCATGTTCCTCCGCACATGCATAGAGAGCTTCTACGATAGTGTGGAAGCATACAATGCACAGGTGTCTATTGTGGGTGCATGGGCCACAGTAACTTCTATGATAGTATGGAAGTATACAATGCACAATTGTCTATTGTGGGGCATGGGCCATAGTAACTAAGCTAGTGGCGTGAAAGTGAGCACCGGGAACTTTTTGCACATCCGTCAATACCCTATTTTGGGGTCAAAACCGACCAACAGAATCTGATGCAACATTCAGAATTCTGCATCCCACTTGGATGGGCATTGACTTTCTGTGATTCGCCATATGCTCACAGGCCATGGGTATATTGTTGACTAAAGTCTTGTAGTCGATGTTGACTATTGGGGCTGTCTCTAATAGCTTCAGTTGGCTAGCAGATGGGAAACTCACGGTGGTGAACTCTGGGATGCTCCACCCGGTGTCCAGGGATGGTAAGTTGGCCAGATGCATGGTTGCGGGTGTGAATCAACGTGAACTCCTTGGCTGGTCTAAACCGCATGGTTTTGACTGCATTCAATGTGCATGCCTTAGGCACAAAGGAGGCCAAAGCATTCACCTAGACAACCGCCCTTGTGTCAGTTGCCATAGGCCAATATGTGGTGGCCCACACCTTGCTATACATCTACAATGTCGAGATATTCTGCTTCATCAACATCACCCTGCGTGAGCCATTTGTATAGGAAAAGAAGAAGAAGAAGACGCGGCACAAGAGGAGGAAAGGTGCCTCATATGGACCAAATAAGATTAAAAGGTGAAGCGCGCTTGCTACTTAAGGTTGAAGCCAACGGCAACTTGCCTTGAATAGTGTGCGCGCATCGCAGGAATTGGTATAACTACTTTGTGTGATTGGCTACCATTAATGAATGTTGTTGTTCATTACCTTGCAAGCTACACAGAACATGGTTAAGCAGGTGGTTGTGGCTAACAGGAGGACACTGAGCCTTAAAATGGGCGGTTGGGGCGACGGTGTGTGCACCATTGGTGGGAGCCCGAGCAGGCCGTGTCCAACGAGTTCACCATCCTTATTGTATTCAAACAAAACCTTCAATCCTAACGGGTGAGGGCTTTGAAGGGATACCACTGGTGCTTAATGTTTGTGGCATGCGCTGGTTTTGTGAGCCAGCATTGCTTTTGATAGAGTGGGCAATTTGTTAGTGCAAGTGTGCCTTCATGGTTAGCTTGTTCTGTAGTGAGTTTGAGAAGTGTTTGAAGGCAGCCCCATGTATATTGTGCTTATCTATTTTGGTGCCTTTGGATTGTGCTCAGAGGGGCACCCTAAAATAGGAGTAGAGCTATGCTCCAATTGGAGTTTGGTGCTTCTCTTGGTGTGGCATCCACTGCCAGAAATCAATGACAGGTAGTTGGCTGATGTGGACAAATAGAAATTGGTTTGGGATTGTGGCTTGTTGAAGTATACCATAATAAAACACAATCAATTTTATCTATGCTCTATTTACACTTCATGTTTATTGCGTGCGCTTTGTCCAAGAATTGATTTGATGGGTTTGATTGTCGGGTTGGCCGGTTGTCATTGGCAACAATATTGGATGGTTCAGTAGGAGGACAACTGCAGAGCTAAATCATTCATGGATTGACAATTGGAATGTGCGAAAGGATTGATGGGAATATACAATATATAGTTTGGTGTACAAAAGTTGGACATGGCAACATTGCAACACATCCCCGTTGGTGCTGGTGTTAAGGAAATCTAAGGGTGTAATTATTTCCCCCTTAATTTATATGACTAAAAGAAATAAAAGACTATTATTAAAGTCACCAATAAAACAAGGACATCTGGGTATCAGCCCCCAAGGTTTCCAGGGGAAAATCCAAAGGATTGGACTCCCTATTACGCACACTGGCCTAATGTGGGGGATGCCCAACTAACGGTCTCTTGGTGTGGGGGATGCTCTGCCCGAGATGCAGTAACAGTTCTCCAACTAGACTATATTATTACACAATATGGGAGTAGGTCGGGTTGGTCCCGCCTAGGTCCCTGTAAGGATCTGAGTGCCCGGCGAGGCGGGTCCACAGCTCAAAGAGGGCAGGAGCCCCACACTTACAATCTTGTCATATCATTTGGTTTCAAAGCCATCTGGGGATGGCTCGCCTGCTTCGAATCAGTGCCAAAGCGAGGACAACGAGAGAGGACTCCGTCCCCGGCCTCCTCCTCTATGGAGGCTGAGGAATATGAGAAAGCAATCTGAGAGGGCTAGACTATAGAAATGGGTGAATCCGCACACTGAGATAGGGCACCGGCGATGGGTGCCGGTGACATGGGAGCAGCCCGAGAGGGCCAGGTTGTGGAAATAGTAGTCCGAGAGGACACACCAGGGGTATCTACAAGCCATGCGCAGGCTGAGGAGTAGGACCAGCCCATGGCGGAGGCAGGGGAAGCCCCCACTGAAGCATTGGTGGAGCCAGGAACAATGTCCACTTTTTTTCAAGCCCCAGGAATAATGGCACTCCTGGAGAAGATAGCGGAGTCAGCAGCCACCAAAGCGCAGGAAGCTCATGATCAAGAAGCAGTGGCCTGGATCGTGAGATTGGAGATCACTGCCACCTCCGCACAAAAGGAGGCACGATGGCATGAGGTGGCCTTGAAAAAGGCCAAGGAACAGAGCCGGGAGGCCGATGCCATGAGGGCCTTTGCGGAGGAACAGGTGGTCACATTGAGCGACCATCTATTGAAGCAAAAGGAGCGCACGCGTGAGGCAGAGAAGCAGATCGTGCGGAAATCCAACCAGCCCGAAAGGGCCCCCAGTCCTACCGGACCAAAAATACCAACGATTCCAGAAGCGACAGTGGCGTGGAAGATGGTCAGTCGGTCCGGGGCAAAGAGAATTAGTCCTTTGCTGGGCGAGCCTCATAAGCAGCCTAAGAGAGGCATATCAACAGGCCCACTAGCCAATATTACAGGCCCATCAACTGAGACCCCTAAACTTCAGGTTAGATCACAGATGCACGTCAATGCACCTAGTGATGTTGATCAGTTCAGTGGAGACTCACTAATAGAAAGCGCCTATAGGGTATGCAAACCGAGCCCCAACAGGTTAGAATGCCCATGTGGAATCCACGCAGGCCGTCGCTACCAAAATGGGGTCTGGAGAAGAGTGCTCGGGTATTGGAATTCGAGCCAGATCCTATAGAGCAATACAGCAAGCTGCAGAGATGCCGAGCCATATGGACTAAGTTCTATACAAAATGGCTCACTAACCTAGATGAAGGCTGGAAAATAGCCTTGGGAAGGTTTGGTATGCATCTGGCCACTGCGCAATTGGTGAAGATTCAACGGTGGTATGGCCCTGGTATGGCGGACCCGATCGCCAAGGAAGATCCCAACTGACCAGAAAAAATGGCCTTTGCGCTCAGACACATACCTAAGCCCTGAGATCTTAGTGAAGGCAGCCCGGAAAGGCCATACCCGGATGACCCTCACTAGAGATGGGAAGAAATTTTGGAACTTTCTTTTTTATCATGCGCCTCCCCATTGCCGGAGGATATGGCAAAAAGGGCGTAGGCTCATCGCATAGAAAAGGAGCGATGGCATACTCGTAACTGGGAATGGTTTGCTCGTGCAAAGTAGCTGGATGAGCAAAAAGCTCATAAAAATTGTCGGTATAGGGAGCAGGAGGCTCTTTATTGGGAAAGGGATAAACAATTGAATCCTGATAAGTATGAGCAAAAGCAAGCAAGGAAATGGCAACGCAAGGCTGAAGTCCGTTAATTTCTTTTGTGCAGGCGGTAGCCAAAAGGTGCAACGCATTGAGTCCGTAAACTTGGCCAACGAGTTGGACCCAGCGACACAGGTTGAGGCATTTAAATAGCTTGAGAAAGCACCGGCAGACAAAGTACCCCATGGAGTGGAGTTGACTCAGAAAGTAGCCCCATGGGCAGATGAGTCGAGCAGTGATAATAGAGGGGTAAACACTCCGGCCAGATTTGGTGAGCCGCAGCTGTCAGGAACAGCAAAGTAGCCTGAGAAGGCGAAGCACCCTAAGAAGACATCAAAGAGAATTGTAGGTAATGTCCCTGATGCAGCTCCAATAGAGCCTGTTTGCATTTCACATATCCATAAACAAGCAGATGAGGGAGACTCTGCTGGATATGATGAAGTTGTGTATGTTGGATCAGCAGCCACTCCAGCCAGCCCCATTCCTCAAGAGAGGAAAGAGATGTATATTGTTGTAAAGTGGCAGGAGGAAGCTTTGGAAAAAGCAACCATGGAAAAGGCAAGGGCAGAGGCTGACAAGACAACCCAACTGCTGGCAGCCATGGGCAAGGAAGAGTATGCCAAATTCCTGAAATTTAAGGAGTCTTGGCATACCCGCCAGCAGGCCCAAGCCCCCCATCAAGGGGAGAGCAGTGCAGGTAAGGAAACCCAGAAGATCAAATATACAATGGGTAAACCTGACCATATCTTTCAGCAGCAACAAGACCATATTGGGTGCAACAGACCCGGGGGGCACCAAGAGGCCCCACCCCAAAAGTGCATATTCCATCCGTGTAGGACATCCATGGATGTTGGAATACCTTGGGGGCCTTTCATAACCAATATGGGGGAGTATACTACAAGGGATACTACCACCCGGCTAGACGGAAGGCGCCTTATGGGGCCTCCATCCCCTTGGAAGCACTCCGCAGAATACCGGCACGGCTGCATCCTCTCTTCAAGGCACAGCAGAAGGCACTGGAAATACACATGCCGGATATTCAATAAGCAACCACAGAGTGGCAAGCAGTCCAAAGGATAAGCAAGAGAATCCCTCATAAAGGGGTTCCACTTGTGCAGGTTATTTCTAGAGTGCCAATTCCACAGGCACCTTAGGCAACCTAGGCACTGCCTACCCCTTTATGATAGGAAGGCCGGGACTAGGACTAGTGCAGCCACAGCCTCATATGACCTAGCAGAAGATCGAAAGGTTGCAGGCTCTATCTCCATTTGGTCTTGAATAGTAGTTGCACACAACGCAACAACCACCTTCCTTTTCTGGACAGCAGCAGCCACTCATGGCACAACAAGGACAATAACAATCATACATAGCACTGCAAGGACCGCAATTTAGCAGCCTTTTTAGGCACCAACGCAGCCACATTTGGTATAGCAGTACGGTGGTCCCTCAATGGTCCGATTGCAACAGCCACTAATACAACCCGTCTAACCAGCGCCGCCAGCTCTGATGACATTAGTTCAGCAGCAGCAGTCAGTAAGACCCGGTGCAGCAGTTGGGATAATCGCAACCAGGTTATGGCTAGGAGCAGCCCATGATAGCAATAGGACAACCAATAGGTCCATCCTAGTAGTGCAGTGACCCTTCTCTGTTCCAACAACCACTGGAACCAGAAGAGGAGGATTTGTTGTTTGGGGGACCACATTACATACAGACTCTAAAGCCACGGTATTAGGAGCATGTCGCCTCTGTTGTAGCAGGACTCTATATGGCAGCAGATGGACCACCACCGCCACCAGCGGACTATGACCCCATGGGACCAGGCTATCTGGGGTTGGGTCAGGGGTACTTGACAGCTACACAAGAAATGCCATTTGCACCTGTGTACATACATCCCGAGAAGGAACTGCAGGTGGGCATGCCGAAGATGAATAGTCAAGGCATTAGACCCCCAAAGTGGAATGAAGACAAGCAAGCTTTGACTAAGTGGTTGCAGGAAACCATTATGTATTTCAAAACTACTATTGCACCTTGGAATCAATAGGGATGGATAGCACTAAACACTCTTGAAGAGTTAGGGAAGCATAGCCTGCTTGCACAATTATGTCACCTATGGGGAGTTACAATTGATGTAGAAGTGCTCTTGCAACCAGACTTTCAACTGTCTTGGGAGTAGTTTAAGTATGACATAGAAAAATTGTATGATCACAAATATTCAGACTTTGAGATTAGGACTAAAATATCAGCCTTTATAAAGGCAGGGACCTTTGGTCCCGATACTATCAAATACATGCAGCTGCTTGAACAAATGTTTCTCAAGTCTGGGAAGGATATGGATGACTTCTCCAAGCTGCACGCATTGTACACAGGACTGCATCCCAATATTAAGTGAAAATGCTTGTTAAACAAAGACGATGAGCAGTGGTCTATGTACACAAGCCTAAGGGCTCATTTATATAAAGTGGGACCAACATATGACCAGGAATATAAGTCATATGGCTCACGTCTGTCAAGCAGCCGCAATGGCAAAAGCAATACAAGCAATAACCTTGAACCTAATAACATCATCAGAAAGCATTATGCTTTGAGGGTTGACAATAGGGGTAAACCCATTCTCTATATGAAACTAAAAGTTCATATAGGACAGTTCCACAAGGTTCACAATATTGATGCCCAGGGTGGACCTCAGCCCTATGAGGAATGCAAATTTGAGCCCATTGAGCCCATTTGTGATCCCATGGAGGGAAAGGCTATCACAAGCCAGTCACAATTATGTGACACAACTTTGTAGGTGTTGAAGAGGGCTGGAAGGTGCTTCCATTATTTCAAGCTCTTTTTTGCTGGACACCTTTCGGACAGTACCTATCCTGGTAGAGGCAAGCTACCACCCATGAAAGTGAGCACCCCACGATTAGTGAAATGTCATGGACATTATAGTGTTGCATGTGCAATTTGTATAAAAATGCGGAAAGATAATGTGAGCAATGCAAAACTTAAAGTACAACTAGTGAATCGTCGTCACACTATTGCACCTGTGGTTCCTGTGCCCAAAGTATGTATAGTGAGGTACTCTGCTGGTCAATCGTAGGGGTTGAACCCCAAGAGTCGTCAAGACTCTGCAGCCCAAGAGAGCCCTCATTTCCAATCAGACCATTTTGATCGCATGCTCAACACTACACATTTCAGCATATTCAGTCATTGGTGTCACACCATTTTACCCTGGATACTTGTGCAAACTCCAAGGGGGATAACGCTCTCTGCAAGCGGTTTTGCTTGACTACAAATAACTTTTTGACTCAGCCTTTGCAGAACGAGTTTGTGTGGATTAATACACCATTCCAAAATGTGATGCCATTCTTGGAACATTATTTTGCAGAGCATGCAAAATCTCCTACTGAAATTGGTGCTTGTATATTGTTACTAGCGTGGGGTTGTTTTACTAAACATCCACCTCTACATAAAATACGCATATTAATATGTTACCCAAAGGGTACTCAGCTGTTTACATAGCCGAACGCTGACCGGACGAGTCGTGACATGGCGGCCGGCATTCCTTGGCCTGTGAATATGTATTATGAACCCTCTGAGGGAGCAGCAGGACACCGCATTCGAGGTGTGTCTACATATTATCTTCGTCTGATTTTTATAGACCGAGGTGGCCAACAGTTAGCATCCATTCTTTTTGATACTAGCATGACTGGAATTGCACATATCAACCTGACTTGTTGTTGTCGGTTAGGCTTGATGCCTAAGCAGCCACATTCGGTATCTTATCGGCAGGTACATTGATTGCACCACTTAAAGTGGCTTGCTCATGCCACTTGTCGTGTTGTGGATCCTACTGAGTTTTCCACACCCCCGAGTGTTCACACTGACCCTCTTGAAGCACATGTTCTCCCTGCCGACGCCTCCTCACTCCCTTCTTTGGGTGTTGTGGATGTTCTATTAGCCATTTAGGGTTATAAAACCACCGTCTGTTGCATGATCATTGACCTGTTTGATGATTATAATATTATTCTTAGCAACAGTTGGCTCTATAAGCATGCGAGTGTCATTGACTATCATCGTGGTCAAATTCGGGTTGTCTCTTAAGGTCGCAAGATCACTCTTTATAGCACTTTGCATGTTCCCAACTCCCCGCAACCCATGATGGGCATTTTTTCTTCCAACTTGACGGTTCATCATCTAGGTCATTTGTGTTCCTTGGGTTATGCCCAACGTGCCTATAGTCAGGGTATTTCTCTCCGATTGGTTTTGGTTTGTTGGGTCGGCGATCTCCCTAAGGGGGACGCACCAAGCCATTTGGCCATCCCAGGCCATGAGACCATCGCAAGTCGTGAGACCATCACAGGTCGTGAAACCATCACAGGTCATAAGACCATTGCAGATTATGAGACCATTACAGGCCATGCTGCCACAGCAGGTCATGAGACCACTTCTTTAATTGTAGATCCTGATAAAATCTCTACACTTCTGGAGGAATGTAAAGACCTCTTTCCTGATGACCTACTTGTAGGCCTTCCTTGGGATCGAGGAGTTGCCTTGACCATTCCCCTAGAGGAAGGTACCAAACCAATGAAGCAACCAGCTTTCCGGTACAGTCCAAAGAAAATGGACAAGATAAAAGAGCATGTAGACTATCTACTACAGAAGGGTTTTATTATGGAGAGCAATAGCCTTTTTGGGGCCCCGGTACTCTTTGTACCTAAGCCAGATGGCAGCCTCCAGATGTGTATTGATTATAGGGTATTGAATAAGGCCACTGTTAAAAACAAGTGGCCTATACTGAGGATAGATACCCTGTCAAATTAATTGCAAGGAGCCAAAGTGTTCTCAACAATTGACTTGCAACAAGGGTTACTACCAACTCCATATAGATGAGGCCGACTATGCCAAAACGGCATTTGTAACTCCGTTAGGTCTATACAAGTTCAAGGTCCTTCCTTTTGAACTCACAAATGCCCCAACAATATTCCAGCAGACGATGCACCATATATTTGGTAATCAAATTGGCAAACATATCCCGGTGTATTTGGGCAATATACTTGTGTTTAACCAAACTACTGAGGAGCGTTTACAACACTTAAACAAGTATTAGAGGTGCTACAACAACGGAAATTATATTGCCAATTGCATAAATATCAATTCAATGAGGAGGAGATCTCCTACTTGGGACAATTGTGTCTCAAGAGGGCATTCGGCCAGACCCGGAAGGGATTGAAAAGGTGGAGAACTGGCCTGTACCACAGTGCGTGAAGCACGTTCAGTAGTTTCTTGGGCTGGTAAACTATTTTCAAAGGTTCCTTCAGGGCTATTCGAAGATGGCCACTCCCTTCACGTACTTGAACAAGAAGAACAACAAGCGCTAGTGGACTACAGAGTGTCAATCAACATTCAAGGATATAAAGAAGTGTTTGACAATAGCTCCGTTGCTCAAAATTCCAGGTCCCAGTAGACCATTCGAGGTCATTGTAGACGCATCCCAAACTATTGTGGGAGTAGTCCTAATGTAGAACAGTCACCCAATCTGTTACGCAAGCCAAAAGTTCCTCCCAGTGGAGTTGAACTATAGCATGACACACCAGGAGGCACTAGCTTCCCTGCATACCATCTAGTTGTGGTAATGTTACTTGGAAGGTACACATTTCAAACTAGTAACGGATCATTGCCTGTTGACTTATCTCAAGTCACAGCTACAATTAAGTAGGCATCAAACCAGATGGTCTGAAATATTACAACATTTTGACTTTGACTGGGAGTACCACCCAGGGCAAAAGAATGTGGCTGATGCACTCTCTTGCATTCCTCCAACACTTGGTGAACAGGAGGCTAGGAGGACAAATCAATTGGTTGTCTATGGCTTAAGGGCATTACGCAAGCGGGGTAAAAACAAAAAGTTGAAAAGAATAGCAGAGGCAGAAGATTTAGCCTAGAGGATCCATCAAGCATATAGCCAAGATCCCCAGCTTGAGTCTGTGAAACAGCAATAAGAATTGCACTGTACAAACGGCCTTTGGTTGCAAGGCGAGTAGACATATATATATATATATATATATATATATATATATATATATATATATATATATATCGCTATATATATATATATATATATATATATTATATTTATGTTATGTTTAATTCAAATGTATTACAGATATGTGAAAACGAGGGAACTCCCCGGCAACTCTCAAAGTATAGTAGGATCCTTTTCCAGCAGGAGCCGATGTAGGATCCCAGACAAAAAGAGAGCAAAATGCCAGCATTGTTCGTAGAGGCCAGAATGTTCCTGCAGGGGAGTCCCAAGCAGCAGGGCAGAATGTTCAGTCAGGAGGAGAATGTATCAGGTCATGTCCCAAATATCCCAGAATGTCCCAAGATGTCCCAAGTTGTCCCAAGCTGTCCCAAAGTCTCCCGGAGTGTGCCACAATATCCCATATCCCATGCCCTGTCTGACTTCCAGCGTCGAACTTTCCCAGTCTCGACAAACAATAGCCTCTCTCAATGGGAAAGATCAAGCAATCAATGCGTAGTGGTCCTTCGAAAAGCCCTCAGGAAACGAGCCAAGAATGGGCGTCCCAAGCCTGCAAGATAAGCCCAACTCCAATCATGCTGTCCATGTGTCAAGTCACGGATCTCACTGGCCAGCTGCTGCCGCAGAAGTGCAAAACGGGGACAATGGAATAGTCTGTGATCTCTGTCATCTATGGGGGAGTGACACCATGTGCACTGTGAGTCATTGATAATATGGAACCGATGTAAATACTGGTTTGTGGGGTAGTGGCCCGTCAGAAATTGAGCCACTGTAGATACATCATTGTGGGAAAGACCCTCAGTCCAACTCAAGGATCGAGAGAACCGAGGCATAACATCGTATAGCTGACGGCCATGTGGGGAGGTATCCCACAATGCCTCCAAACGGGAGGCATAGTAGCGTCTGATAGAGGTCCTGATAGTTCTGTGGGAATGGGGAACAGGGAGGACCTCAAACAGATCATGGTCGTTAGCTACATTCCGAGCAATGGTATCTGCCTGGTCATGCTCAGTGATGTCAATGTGACCAGGGATCCACCACAAACGTACAATTGGTATCTGAGCGTGTAAGTTCAACAAGGCGCGCCGGGTAATGACCGCTAATTCCTTGCCGCCTTGTCGACACTGGATGGCCTGTAGAGCAGCCGTGGAGTCACAGGCAATCGTACACCGGTTAAATGTGCCGGTGTATAGGGCATGATGACAAGCCAAGAAAAGGGCAATCAATTCCGCGTGAGCACTGGAATGATGCTCTGTGAATCGAGCAGCAATGGAGTGACCAACTGAGTCTGTGCCATGGAAGAAGACTGCAGATGAGCCACAATGATCTATATGAAGTTGTGTATCATTGCGGAGTGACCCATCTGTAAAGATCCATAAATCATCGGGTGTAGAAGTAGCGCGTGCATGGCGAATGTGATCCAACGCAGTTTCCCGATCGAAGAAAGAAGGGGAAAGAAAACGATCATTAAATGTTGGATCAGTATACCACCATATGCGCTTCTCTACATGACGAAGGGTGTGGAGGGGCAGATGAGGGGAGAGGGCCTGGAGCTCGAGACAAAGCATATCCACTGGCGCCATTGTGTGGTTGACTCCTCTCACAGGGGGAGTCAAGTCGAGGAGATCATGCCCATACGTCAGATGACGAACGTAGAACTCCACTAGGTACTGTCTGATATACAGATCAGCGGGCATGAAGCCAGTGATGAATCGGGCAGCTTCGTGTGAAGTCGTCCGATAAAGGCCCATGTATATATATATCAACAAGTCTAAGGACTGAGATCTGCCAGTTGGCACATGACGATCCAAGTGCAGGACGCTTTTATCAAGCCAAAACCCTAGACTTGGTTTAGCGGTACTGCTGGTGGCCAGGAATGTGATGAGAGGTGGAATTATATGTTGATATCTACCTAGTTTGTCAAAAGGCTAAATATTCTTGTCAAAAGACCCCAGGTTTGTTACAGCCACTGGGCATTCCTAAGGAACCATGGACTAAAATGTCTATGGACTTCATTACACAATTGCCAAAAACTAATGGTGGTTATGATGCTATCATTGTATTTGTGGATAGGTTGACCAAGATGGTGTGCATTGCATCCACCACGAAAGAAGTCTCCACAGAAGGAGCAACATACCTATTGGTGCAGAATGTGATACAGTACCACGGTCTCTCCTCTACGATAGTGTTTGACATAGATGTTTGGTTCTCTTCCAAGTTTTACCAGTACCTAGTAGAGAGATAGAAAGTATAGCTTAATATGAGCATTGCATATCATCCTCAGACAGATGGCCAGACCAAAGTCATGAATCGGAATCTAGAGGATTATACACATAGTTATATGCATGTTGATCAAGACGCATAGGATGAATTGATAGCCATAGCCGAGTTTGCAATGAACAACTCTAAAAATAGTGCAACCCAAGAGACCCCTTTCTATTTGAACTATAGTCGACACCCACAGAATCCCTTAGCTCTCGGGGTGCAAATTTGGAAGCTGTTGAAAGGTTATGATAATCCGAATGCCCGCAGCTTGGCAGTGGCCATTGGTAGGGCACAACAGCCTCACTTAAGGCATAATGGTACACCCATCATGGAGGGATTACCAACAGTGATACGATTTGATCACTATGTCCAATCGGCACTAGAGAGGCCAAGGCATGCTTAGAGAAAGCACGGGATAGGCAGTCAAAGTAGATATGGCCAGTCAACTTTTTTTTGTTAATTTACTTCTGTAACTTTTTTGAGCACAAACAATCCATCTGTTGATTTTCCGTTATTTTGCCAAGGCCGGGTTTCCGTAGCCATTCATGCCACATCAGCTTTCATTTTTTTGGCTCTGGAGCTGTCCGTCAAGGGGTGTTTGTAGCCACCGGTTTTTGTAAAAGTGTTTTTTTGTCCGTTGCCTTTCCTGGTATTCCGTTGCCATCCGTCATGGACTTTGAGATTCCGGTAGTGTTCCGTTGGTCAGCGGCGGTTTTTGTTGGAGGCAATTTCTGCCAAGCGGATTTTTTCTCTGTGTACATAGTATAGCGTTTGCAAAGGATGGCCAAGAAAGAACAGTGGGTTGCATCCCCAATCTGGCAAGGAGTACCAGCCGAGGCAGCATTTATGATGGCATGGACTGCAAATAGGTA